>VZTI01001648.1:3820059-3832145 GCA_013397865.1 Struthidea cinerea | reverse complement strand
CGGGCCGTGTCCGTGCGCCGGTGCCTCCCCGCGCAAGGCCGGCCGCAGCAGGACGTGGGCGCTCCCAGACCGGTGATTGTTTATGCCCGCAGGCAGCGGCGGTGACGTGTCTGTGCCCCCTTGTCTTCTCTCGGAGCGCAGGGCACCATGCAGTGGTGGCGGTGGCACTGCCGGTGCCCGGCGGCCCGGGAGCCCGAGTGTGGTGCTTCCTCACGCTTGTGAACCGTGGCCTTCAGACCGCGTCCACACCGGGGTCTCCGGCCGGGGACCTCCGCGTAGAGGGAACCCTTCCTCGGGCAGCCCTGGGCCCTTGTGCGGGAGCACGACGAGACCTTCTCACAGGCCGCGGGCCAGGCCTCGGCCCTGGCTGGCTGCGGACATGCCCTGACACGGCGTCTGGCCCTGCACGCCCCCTGCACTCCTCGCGTTCCCCTCGCACTCTGCTGTATCCCAGCTGTCCCGTCACAAAGGCCCTGGGGGGAGTGATGTATCAGCTAGTGACTGCCGAGAAGAGTGTCAATCTCAGGCCTTCCAGTGCTTTTTGCAAAACAAAAGGGGAGACGAAAGAAGCGGCAGAAGTTTTCTGTTTGGTTGGTTTGTTTTGGTTTTGTTAAAAGCACAAAAATGTAGCTTCTTTGATAGAAACCTTATTCTTTCCCGAGGGTATGTGCCCTGCCTGCATGCAAGGCTGCAGATGGCATACAGCCTGATCCCTGATATTTGCATGTACAGTTCTAATAGTCAACGATCAGAAGTTAGCCCAACGAAGGCACACAACACACGATTTTTTTCAGTGAAAAGAATTCACTAATGAAATATATAAAAATACACGTGTGAAATAATTTTAGTAAAAGATGAAAGTACACGGGTTTTTTGCTTATCTGGTGTGGGCAATACAACTGTATACTGCTTTTGGTCTTTTCTCTGCACACAGCATCTATTCTATCTTAGGCTGCCAGCCTCAAGGGACTTTCTTTGACTCTATACACAAGGGAAATCTGCGAAACACCTTCAAAAGACAATCTGAGAGCTCAAACTCACAGCTTAACTGCATACTAAAACATGTTGGTGTAGGTTTTAGAGCACAGCCTCATCCATTTTCCCCCTACTAACTTCTGAGTGTTACATAAACAATTGTGAGCTGACCCTCTGTTCTGTGAGAAGGGAAGAGCTGCCAACTTGGCCTGTGCTCCTGCTGCTCCTCAGGTGCCAGCCATCCTTTCTTCTCTATGCTTCTGTGGCATATGTGAGGTATACCCAGAGCTGCCATTTCCACTCTGTTCATAGGTTGGAAAGTGCTGTGCTCTTTCAAACCTTGAAGCAGCAGATGCTTCTCTCTCCCTTCACAGCAAGGTCCACCATCCTACTGGAAACTGTCACCTTATGCACAAGTGGTGTTTGAGCATCACAATTACACTAAAATAATTACTGGAAATACTTCAAAAAACAACAATAAAATAATGCAATGTTTGCCACCTTTGCCTGGATCTGAGCTTTATTATCTTGGCCACTTTCTCATCTCTTCTGCTTAGTTCAATCCAGAATTGAATGCTCAGGAGTTTTAGGAACTCTCAAGCAGGTAAGTGGTCTTACATAGTAGCACCCCAAAACATGAGGTTTAGAAAGCTGTTGCCAGCCATAATTGCCATGCACAGCAAGGCTGTTCAGATTTGAATCATCCCCCTTGAGTTGTGCTTTTAAGAACATAATGTGGCAATACGTACTTCAGGTCACACTCTGTGGGAGGGGGAGGAATTTAAAAAATCCTTTTTTATCTTTTTTTCTTTAAAAAAAAGCTGTCTGGCCCATCAAGGAGTTCCTCCCAAATCTCTTGCAAAGTCAATAAATTCAGAACTGTTTAGCAACCGAGTTTTCATAGTTCCTATTGATTCCAAACAGTAACAGCATATATAAAGGCAATCTTTTCTGTGGAAAGGGTAAGATGCTGTACATACACATGCAGTCCACTGGTGAGGAGTGAACTACCTTGGTGTTCACTGCTTGCAGCCACCAAGCTGTTCAAGTGTAACTTCAAGGCCAATACTTGAGATGCCTGCCAGGAGGATCTCATCCCTATCCGTGGGTGTGACCCAGGTAACTGGAGCTGCTGATGCTGATAACTGTCTTGTTTTCCCAGTCCAGGCAAATCCAGTTTCATCTCAGTGCTATGGTGAGACAGCAAAGGAGCTGCTGCCATTTCTGACCTGTGAAATTCTCCCAAAGATCCTCATCTTTAAAATCTGCAGGCTCTTATTTATGAAGAAGACTTTGGCGTGGAGCTCATGGGATCAAGCAAAGTCAACTTTTCTTGACTGGACTTTAATGGAGAGCATCAGACAAACTGGCCATACTGTCGCCTGTTTGTAGCTTAGCTTCCTGCCAGCTGCCAGCGTGTTTCACTGATCTGCCACGCCACTCTGAACTTCTTCGGCACTTCCACATTTTGGGATACACAAAGTGGTTCTTTTCTCTCTGGCCGGGTCCCAGCTGTCTCCTCCTGTCTCTGCAGCTCCAGACACAGAGGAGGCAGTTTGCCTGGTTAATAGTGCAAGATGCTCACCCTTAATGGCAGGGTGCTGAAGAAGATAAATGTAAACATTTAAGAACTCCCTTATTTAGCCCATCTGATACTTTAAATGAAGCAGAGGCCCTAGGAAGAAAAAAAATAAAAAGAATATGTGATCATGTAATTAAGGACTGGATCATAATGGATGTGCACAGAAGGGTTGAATTAAGGTTATACTGGCATTCCAGCTTCTGATATTTCCTAACTTTTAACGAATACAATGCAACCTTTACAACATTTCTTTCATGTTGTTTTGGCAGGAGCTGTTTCTTGACATTGGTTTGGAGAGAGCCTAGCACTTTGTGAGTTCTGTCATAATGGAAATAAGCAATAGAAATACGCTTTTATCTGTGCCACACACACTTGCGCACTCTGCAACTATTGCAACATGCTCTTTTCACAGCTTTTTCTGAAGAAAGCTACCGAGTGTTCTCTGTGGTAAATGGGAAGATTCAAGAGATCAAAGGAGAAGAATTAGAGTAACTTGATTTTTTAAAAATTTGCTCTGGTCTTAGGGTCTGAATTAGTATATATTTGTTTATGAAAATAAATACACCACATATGTATTGGAAATTTTTTCCTGTTTGAGAAATGATTCCTGACAGAATAAGGAAATACAAGAAAGTGTGAAAGCGTTACAGGCTTTTTATGTGGTATCTTGTTAAAGCCTTTCAGTGTAGAAAAGTGTTAGTCTCTCCTCTTCCTGTTTCACTGTTCTAGATAATTTTTTGCATTGTTTGGCTTTGACCTAATAAAGAAATAACAGTTGAGAAATAATTGGTATTTGTTTCTAAAAAGCAGTATATATGCCTTAGATTGGCATAAGCTCTCTCTCTCCTGTAAGCTGAAGAGTACTGGTAGCAATACTTAAAATACAATAATCCATTCTATGTATCGAGTTTGGTTTCAGCATAGGTTGATGTTACGAAAATGCCACGGTATTTTTGTCATTTACCAAGCATTTGAAAATGGATAGGAAGAGGTTGGCTCTTTTATTTTTTCTTTCTGCAGAAGAAGGCTTTCCATGGGATGCTTAAAACATTTTTCAATGTTTTAGCTGTTATTCAGTCTTTGAATATGCAGTGGCAGCTGTAGTGACATTAAGTTGCTGCTCCAGGAGGCAGATGTAACCCAGAGTCCATATCCAGCCCTGCACGCCATGCTGCTCCTCAGGGGACCCCATGGCTTGGTTGTGAGTTCCCATCATGTTGAGTAAAGTTTTCAAGCAGACACTCCTCAAGCTACAGTGGTGGTATGGGAGTCCTCCCTGGAAAAACTTTGGCTCCATGGCTTGGTTGTAGACCGAGCCAGCAGTAGCCAGCCCCCCTCGCTGCAGGTGAGTGCCCTTACCTGCCTTCCAAGGGGAATGTTGGCCCTAAGGCTTTTTTTTCCCTGAAGCCTTGAGAGCAGGCTGTCATTCCTATTGTGTTGCCACTAGAAATGTTTGGACTTGAGCTCAGGCTCAGACCTGGGCTCAGAAATGTCGTATGGATCCAGCCCACTGGCAAAGCAGCACTCTCCAGTGAGGAGGGAGTAAGGGCTTTTCAGCTCCCATTGTAAGCCTGTCTCTCAACCCAGCATTGCAACACTGTACATAACTGCAGTGTTGGAGCAGTGAGTTGTTTCATCCTGAAAAAGTGTGGGGGTGAAGAAGTCAGTCACATACTCTTCCAAAATGGAGAAGTCTCACATCTGAAAGGATGAGATAGACTGGTATGAGTCAGATAAAGGGCAGAAGTCTGATTTGTGACCACACTGGGAACTTCCCTCTCTCTTCAACATGCTCATGCTTACATGCAAACCCACACACCTGCAGTCTGCATTTCTGAATTGGTCTATCAGGCAATGAATTCCTCAAACCACTTATCACGTAAGTAGAGTCCTGTTTGAGCAAGTCGGACTGGTCCCGTAAGCCAGAGTCCCATTCTACAGTCCGGCAGTTGTTCAACAAACATTTCTGCCGCTGCAGGATGCTCAAGAGTGGATGGAAAGATTCAGAAGGGCAGGGGCAAGCTGTCAGCATTGGTCATAACTATGGCATGTTCATTTCAGGAAAACCATCTCATGATATCAGAAAATGACAAAACTTTACTGAACTTAACTCCATACAGAAGAAGGTTTTCTCTGTGGGGGGTAAACTTGATTTCAAAGGGGCTGCTCACTGAGACGATATTCCTTGTGGCATGAGCCTCAGGTGGCAGAAACCAGAATCTGGCCAGGACAGATTCAACAGAAGGCTTTTCCTATGCTATTGCTTTAACTTCAGCAAACAACATGTGACAGCATACACATGTAGCAGATAAAAGCAAATTCAGAACATAGTATTCTGTTTGCTTATAAAGATGATTTTTTTTTCCTAAATGGGATAGTAGCAGTGTGGCAGCACATGGAACACTTGTTTTTAATAAGGCAATCATAGTTTGGATGCAGTAAAAACAAAAATTTAAGAAGACAATAGAAACAGATCATCTGCAAGCTTGTCAATAGAGAGAACTCCTCGCAACATAGCCATACATAACCTTTATTACACATTCACGTTTTCATTTTCATGAACGTATGAGCAAAACAGGATAGACTAACCTAGGTGAGATAAACAATCATTCATTGCAATCCTGAATGGAAGTTGTTAACAATAATATTAAAGTGAAAGTAGTTTGTAAGTGAAAAGAATGATTCAACCATTTGTTGTTGTGCTCTGCAATCAGATGATGTAATCTCAAATTCCAAATTTTTACCTTTCCTGTAGTTTTTCATAGTAAAGCTGGGATGTGGGATGATAAAGAGGTTTATAGTTCTCTTCTTCTCAGGGTTTTATTTTTTCTGGCCTGCCATATAACTTTAGGAAGACCTGAAATAATTCCAAACACCCTTGTCCATATTGGCTGTGTTATGGGCTCTTGCACTGCCTGGTGACTGCCAGAACAGCCTGTGTTGGTCACCACAGGGCTCTCAGTCACCCTGTGGTCGGGCAAAGGAAAAACCAGGATTTTTTATGATACTTTTATGACAGTATTTCCTGACTGTTAGAATTAAAACTGTGACTGTCTGCAGATTTCAAGTGCAAATTCCATTAAAATACTTATTTTAAAGATTTTAAGAAACCAACATGTCGATCCTGCAAGTATTTTTTTCCTTAGTATTTGCACCTTATGTACCTTGATTTATGATGTAGTTAAAAATCTGGACATATTTTTTAAATATTTTGATAAACATCTGAGAAAAACCCCTTACATTTATTTTCCAATGATGTCATAAAAATGTCTTAAGCAGCTTTATTAAGATTTGTGATTTGGAAATCAGGTACACTTTTAAATAGATGGCTCCTTTGGACCAGTTATTAAGTAGTAGCAACCAAACCTTCACCAAATCTGCCTGTCTCAAAAATGCCTCAAAATAGCAAAACGTGGAGATGTTGTAATGGTAACACTGGAGATTTTAGGCCAGGGCTGCACAGACTACAAAGGATATTTCCTACTATGCACTTACTAAGACAGAAAAAAACAGTAAAACAGTGATTGCAATATTTAGCTAGACATACGTACCTGCCTCACTATACTCCAAACGTTTCTGCACCGAAGCTGGACATGTGGGTTTTTGGGCTTGTAAATCAGGTGTCTCTGCATGTGTTTCATTTTGTGCAGGGTCTGGCATTGGAGGCCAAATTATTTAATTTTAGCTGTTTTTTTTTTTTCCTTTTATTGTGGTCTAACTCCTGCATATCAATGCAGCAAATACTCTGCTGCAAGAAGAGGCACTTACTTTTTTTCCCCTCATTTTTTTCTAGCCAACACTTGCCACAACTTATTCGTTTTCCCATTGTCATTTGTAGTCATGGCACTGCTCCTGTTACAGCGTTTTTTCTCCTTGCAATGGTATTAACTCAGGCGTTTTAATCAGTCTCAGACAGAATTCTCAGGACAAAATTAATATAATTAGCTCTCTAGGACAGATTTGGCAGGCTGAGGGAACGTCACAGAGTGTCTGTGTTATTTCCTTTGAGTACTGAGAGATTTTCTGGATATTATCTGGTGGGAAGAAAAATTAAAATCACAGGTACACAGCTCTTACTTGATTGTGTAGCTGTATATGCAGTGCTGTTCAACTGCATTTTGGTGTGGACACTTCAATCATGCTTGTGTGAAAGTGTAGTCACTCATCCCTTTAACGGGATTGTAGTGCGTGTCACGTGCCGAAAATTAAGCTGTTTGGCCGCTCCCCGTGCGACTTGAATTCTTTCCTCAGATGTGATGAAGAAACCTGAACACTCAATAACTTACTTTCCTAAATTCAGTCATGTGAGTAACGTTCCTGAAGATGATGAGATTATCCTTATAATTGCAAATGAGCAGGGTTGTGATTTTAGGGCACACAGTCCAAGACTTTGAATATCAGAGCTCCCACTGTTTTCGCTCCTTTCTTAGACATGTGCCATAAACTGAGGAGCCTGCTTTGTCTTATACTGCCTATAAATTACCTATTCCTAAAAACAAAAAAAGAAACCCCACAAAAACCCAACCAAGCAAAACCAACCAACCAAAAAAAAAAAGGAAAGAAAGGGTTCTCATTTTTTAATGGCACTGTTTTACAGGAAACAAGAACTGTCTGACCATTTATATAAGTATCTTATATGACCATGCTTGATAGCACTAGAAAAGCAGGGAGAGGGGCCTGAATACAAGCAGAGGCAGTAATCTACAGTTATTTCACCAAAAAAAGAAAGTTGTTTCTTTTTCCTCCATTTTTTAAAGGAAATCAGAAAAAACTAAATAAAATAGAAACAAAAATCTTGACAACAGAAACATACATCTCTATAAAATTAAGCCATCAGTTCTGACTTAGATTAACCAGATCTAAGGCCTGTGATGAAAAACAAGAAAAACACAGATTTTTAATTTAAAAAAAAAAGAAAAAAAATAAGGATGCTTAACATTTATGAAAAAAAATCCCAGCCTTTTGATCTATGTCTTTTCTGCTTCCAACAGCACCTTCAGTGACCACTTTTCCCCCCATGTTTGTCTCTGATGCATTTTCAGAGACAGAGGAACAAAAGCTGCTTGATACCCCTCTTACAATAGCAAGGAGATGTGCCTGGCTGTGTGGGAGGAGCCGCTCAATTCTTCCATGTAGCGCTGGGTACACATGCTTCGAGTGGCATTAAGTGTTCCTGGGAGCAGGGAACAGAGTGTTCCAGCAGGATCTAACATACAGGCAAAGATAGAAAGCCATTTTCTTCGCAACTATGCAGTGCATTAATACATGATGCCAAGCTTGCAAAGGATGAACCTACTGTTTCAGAACTTTTTCTTTTCTTTTTCACATCTTAATTCACTTTTAAATTATTTAAGATTACTCTCTGGGGTTTTTTTTTTTGAAACATGATTTTTTTAAAATTCTCTGCTTTATGAAAGCCTGCTTATAAAAAAATTACATAAGAGATACAGCAGTTGCATAATGCATCCCTTGAGGAACTTCATAAAATGTCTTTGCAGCCACATTGTTCTCCCTTTGGGTTTTTGTGCCCCGCAGCTCAGCTAGCAGTCAGTGGAGAGGGAACTGATGCCTTGAGGTGGCCACCTAAAAGTAGAAATTCATTTGAGATAACAGGGGAGAAGGGAGACCTAGAGTCATGTGCATCTACGCTGTGGAACAAGAACACGGGGCTGTGCTCCACCAGAAGTAGGTGGAGTCCCACCAGCTGTCTCAGCCCTGTCTGCTGCCGCGTCACTGCAGCCAGCTCAGGCCCCGAAACTGCGCTGCTTCATACCAAGAAACCAACATGTGCAAGGCCAAGGCAGGGAATGTCTGCAACACATTCCTTTCCTCCGCGTAGACCATCATGCCTTTATTGTTTCCACTCAGTTTTGTTACCCTGGAGCTGTAGGGTATTTCCTGCAGAGTCATCTCCTCCCACCAACTCAGAGCTTCAGTCTCATCTGCCAGGCAGCATGGTTTCAGTGGGGCCGTGCCAGAGCTGGTAATGCCAGCACCCAAACACTTCTGTTTCACATAAGATTTATAAAACCAAAAGACAACAGCAACGGCAAAAAACTTTCCCAGTTGTCCCCCTTGCCCTGAAATTTCCAGATCTGTTCACAGCTACCTCCAAATGTGGGTGCATACTCCCTGGATTTTCTATATTGATATCACAGTATAAAGATATTATTAGGGATGTCCTGGGATGATCATAAGAAAACTTCTTCAGTTGCTACAGTCCTAAAGAAAATTATCTGTCCATCAGTTATGCAATTTCCTACTTTGCATCGAAAGTAGATTCAGTAGTTTGTATAAAGACGGCTTAGTAATAGCTGACATTTCCTGAAGACTGGTCATATTTTTTGTTCTTAAGGTAGTGGAATGTACAGTAAGAAATAGTGATTGAAACCTGAATTTTTCATGTACATGTTTTAAATTGCTAGACTAATGCAGTGATTTCAACACAAAACAGTCTTAGAAGGATGAACTGAGCCATACTTCACTGCTTTGTTGATTTAAACTCAACATTTCACCCAATGGCTAAAAGTACAACAAGGCTGAGCTTCAGTTGCTCAAGATTTGAACAGAACAGTAGTTACAACTCTCAGCCTAACACAACACCTATGAGGGTTCAACACCTCGGGAAGTTTTGATGATATGAAGAATCCCACTTTCTTTGTATGCAGGTGGAAATTTCACCTTTTGCCAGCTTGGAGTGCACTAGGTAACTGTGGATCTCATTTCGTTTTTTAATCTAATCTCAAATCTTTTTGACCCTGTGTTTGTAAATACCAAAAACTTGCTTCAGATTCCCCACTCCAGCTATAAAGCAGTTACAACAACCACAGAAGTGCCCATTTCATCAGTGGAGGTTTTAGAACAAAGGCAACAGCAGTTTTACTACTCCTGATGAAGGTTAACACCCTTCTTTGTGAAGACAGATGAATAAAAGATTACCTGTAGTAAATAAAGTTATGGATGGTCACATAAAAATGCAGTAATGTTGCTCATTAACTCCAAAGATTGGAGACCAAACAGTTGCTTAATGGAGGGTGGAAGAGAATTTTATGTGCACTCATTTCTGAAGCAAATGAAACAAAGGTAGTGGCATATTTTTGTTTTATAACTGCCATGAGTTCTTTCCAAGTATTTTTATAGTTATTGGTACTAACTTCTTCATTGATTATGTGTCAGTCACACAAACTCCTTGAAAAGAAGCTGACCAGCCTATTTATCCATACCTTCCTCTTCTGGAAGCATAAGGTCAACATACTGGTGTGCACTAATATCAGCTGTTTGCTGGTGCATACACATCCCAAATCCAGCATGCTTGCCTCTGGTGTCAGAGTTCTGCCATGAAATTCTGTAGAAGGATTTTTCACTGTGTTGAATGATTTAGGAACCTTGCTTTTAAAATTTACCAAGCCTGTTTTCTTTCACTTGGTGGCTTTTAGCCTATTGACTGACTTTCGTGCTTGGGTTTGTTTTTTGGGTTTTTTTTTCTCATTTTTAACTGACAAAACATCCAAATACTGGGAAGTAGATAAGTTCCTTCTTGCCAATAGCAGAGTAGGAGATCAAGAGCTGTGGAGAGGCAGAGTCCAGAGGATGCTTGTTAGGAACTGTATCTTCTCAGTGGTCCTTTAGCAGGTAGGTCTAAGTCCTGTGAATTGAGAACATTTGTCACCCTTTGCACATGATGAATGGGTTTAAAGGCTATCAGATTTATTGGAATACTGAAGGGTCACTTCAAAGGTACTTAGATACATACATTATTGAAAAAGCAATTATTTTTATTTCTAGGATGACTGAATGAACTGTTTTTACCTTGGAAATCGAGCAAAACAAACAGCAATGAATATCATCCCTATGCTGATTTGAATTATTTGAACCCCTCTACTAATACGGAAAGAACTAAGATCCATTTTTTAAAATTGGTCACAGAATAGTTAAAGTTTTTAATGGTATATTTTGTTACAAAATCCAAGAAATTTTAGTTTTTAAAAACCTGCAGATTACCATGTGTATTACAGCACTCATAAAACACACTTCAATAAACACTTTCTTCAACAGTTCATTTGCAATTTTTACAAACAGAGTATTAAATGCTGAAGAAGTCTGAAAATGTTTTCAGTTATCAGAATCTGAAGTTATGCTGTTAAATTGGGACAATTCTATTAATACAAGTAGTCCCACTCCTTAAGAGGACTAAATACATTCCTACTTTCCATTTCATGCACACAGATACTACTTTCAAGAGAATCAAGTATGTCCCCTGGTACAAAAAAAAAGTTAAACCCTCTTTAACCTGCCAAGGCAGAAAGCAAGGACAATATGTAACTGAAGGTAGTGAAACATTTCCAATTTATTTAGGTATGTCATTTGTACATCCCAGAGCTCATAGAAGATGGGTAATTGTTTTCACATCCACTTAGAAAAGCCTTTTCCAAAAAGAAAAGAAAAATAAAAGTCAGCCCTTTCCTCCTTTCAGATTCATTCATGCTCTTCCAAGCACCTTCTGCTTGGCCTCAGTTCTGTCTCCCCTCCAGAGATGAGGGGACATTGGGGCTGATAACCAAGGCCCCTGACCCCTCTGGGAGAGCTGCAGAAGGTTTAGATAACACAAACATCTTCCACAGACATGTACAGAGGAAAAACCAGGTCAGGGGAGTGTTTTTGTTCCTGTATGGTGTCTGTTTCACCACTGGGTAACTAACACTCCTTTAGCCTGCTGTGCATCTCCTTGCCCTGAGTTACAACCCATGGCTCTGTCCGCACTGTGCCTGTGTGCTGTGACCAAGAGAAGAGAATCTACAGAGCAAAACTTCAGTTGCTAGGGCCCAAACCCCACAACACACAATTTCTAGTGCCTGGTGCTGTGGGCTGTATGGGACCGGCTCTGTTCTGATCCCTTGGGCTGTAAGTGCACTAGCGGGTGGAGCACGCTGTGTGCGTGGTCCTGCACGGGGACGGGGTGCATCGGGCTGCTTCCGTGGGTGACCACAGACAGAGGCGTCACTGCAGCGCTGCAGTGAGGTCCACGTGTGGGCAGCACTCTGGAGAGCCCCACGGCTGACAGGACAGAGGGAAGTGGGCCACCTCAGAATATTTTTGCTGCCTACTTGTGGCAGCTACACCAGCCAGGGCACTGGTACAACAGAGGATCTGAGCTCTCAGCAGCAATCAGGTCCCCCTTGCAGCTGATAATGTGGCTGTCTAAATATATCCATGATTAGGGCTACCCTGCACAGATTAAAGTCACAGCTCTGTATCTCCCAGCTGAGGCACAACAGTTGGCCTGATGACAGCACAAACATGAACTTTATGACCTGTGTTTTCAAACTGTTTTTTAGAGCATGCTTTAAATATACTGGGTCACTGTCTGTGAGAGTGGATCGCAACAAATATAATCCCTTCTCCAAGGATGGCTTCCTTCAATTCTGTAAATTGAATTGGGGTGGAGCAGGCAACATGGTTAGGAGGTCATCTCTTTAATGTTTCAGATGCCTCTAAGTACACCACCTTGTATTTTTAAAAGAAAAAAAAA
>VZTI01001648.1:3721022-3810369 GCA_013397865.1 Struthidea cinerea | reverse complement strand
AAAAAAAAAAAAAAAAAAAAAAAAAAAAAAAAAAAAAAAAAAAAAAAAAACAGAAATCTCCTGAATTTGACAGAAAGTTTCAGCCCCCAAGCTGCAGTAAGACTCAAGTGTGCTGAAACAGCAGCTTCATGTAGTTGATAGAGAGCAACTGCTATGATGGCAAGTGAGAATGCAAGTGCATTTAAAGCATTTGCTTCAGTTTGGAAAGGGAACCTAAAGAACGTACTTCTTAGGTTCGAGACTTTAAAGAAAATATTTATGGCATATGGCCACAAATGGGTAGCATATTTAAAAGTCTTCCTTAAAATAACAAGGGGGAAGCAGCAGTTCAATTGATTTTTCATTAATTAACAGGGCCCTGGAAATAAAAGTGTTTGCCAACAAATAATTAAAAACATATAAGCTAAACCATTTTTTGAACTTGAATTATTTCTTCAGTTCAAAAGTATCTGATTAAAGAGATGGCAAGTTGTATTAGAGCATCCCAGCTACAACACTGCAAGATTCACAAGAAGAATAAATCTTTACTCTGTTGATCCCTGGAGGATGTCTATCAGCCAGCAGCACATGTGAGATCTTTCTGCTCCTACAAGTGTTCACAGAGTATTTTTCCCACAACAGCTGGCCAAAAGGGCTGAAAACACCCCAAACCTCCTGCGAGCCCGTGTTTCTGCATAAACACAAGCTGCACACATGTGCATACCAGGCAGGTGCACACCTGCCCGCGCACACCGCAGTGTTTGGCACTGGTTTGGTTTATCACAAACCGGCTGGCAACAGTGTGGGGAGTGAGCTGTGGGAGCAGCAGCTGAGGTACCCAGACAAGGGGCTCCTTTCAGTGCAGCCTGCCTGGCAGCAGGGCTGGCAGCTGCCACTTCAAGGGCAGTAGCCCTGTGCAAACACCCGGTTACGAACACCACATACCCTGGGCATTAGTCATGGTGCGCCGTGGGCTAGCATGTGTTCACGCAAGCAGCATAAAAGTCAACAAAGGCATAAAAACCCTGCCCCTTGGTCTCAAGTGAATGTACCCCAACAGGAAGAGCCATTTACCGTGGGAGAGGAGGGACTGCAGGACAGCTGCCAAGCCCTGTTTGGCCTTCCGGGGTGGCACTATCTGCCAGTGCCAAACCCTCCCTTCTGAGCAGACCTGCAGAAAGTCTGGTCCTGAAGCCGCCCATGCCCTCCAGCTCCAGCCCAGCCCTGAGTCCACTGAGGTAGAGTTGTGGGCCACACACAGAACACTGCCTGAAGAAATTCCCACGGGGCCAAATCAAAGAAGAAAGGGGTGTTTCTGCTCAATTTTCCCCATATTGTTCATTGTGCAGAGGCAGTGTGGTACACTTGCTCCGTGAAATCACCACCTATACCCTGAACCTTTTCCTTGTTTCCTCTCAGTCCAATCAGCATTTCTCTTTATTCTTTCCATTGTGGACCACTTAACCTTTCATGGACCAATACACAGCAAAAATTAGAAACTTGAATTTCTTATAAAGTTGATGTCATCCCCTTACAGTAGAAGATTTACTTCTTCTACTGTAAATCAGCCATCGCAGAAGACCCTGGAGCAAAAAGTTCCTGAGAGATACTTTGCAATCTTCTATTGGTGCAGGGTATTTCCTAGCTAAGATTTCTCCTGAGAAATGAAAAAAAAGGTACAAAGCAGGAACCTAAATTAATTTACAACAGACAATTTATTAAAGCAACAGCAAGCCATTGGAACCCTTTCATGAGCCTCCATGAGTCATGTCTCAACAGGCTGATAAAGTGATTCATCCTGCGGGAGGGTCATGTTTAAATGTGCTGCTGCTATCACACTTCCAGCCCCAGAACAGCCACTGCGATGGCTTTTCTCATCCTAAGAGACACCATTGACCCAGACAAGAAGCAATACAAGTTCCCTCACACTTGCAAGCTTGACAGTAAGCAGACTGACACTACAAGGCAGACGGATAAAACCAAATCAAAAGAATGCTCTTTACAACTGATTTAGGTGATGGCAGAGGGGAGAAGGAGGAGGAAGAGGGGAGAGGTAACTGGGCTCATTCCTGTGTTTGTATTTGGGTGAAACTTTTGTCTTTATACTTCACAGATCCCTGTGAAATCAGTCCACATAAAGTTAGAAGGACATCATCAAACAGATTTTATTTAGTCATGGGGACATTTAATAATTATTAACAATACTGCAGCTGGGAGACGTATAGCCAAAGCACGAATATTTTAGACTTGTGTATCATTTTCAAGAGATGGAGAGATGACACCTATTTTATCTCTCTTGATAAGAAAAAGAAAAAGAAAAAGAAAAAAAGAAAAAAAGAAAAAGAAAAATAAAAAAGAAAAAAAGAAAAAGAAAAAAGAAAAAGAAAAAGAAAAAGAAAAAGAAAAAGAAAAAGAAAAAGCTAAACATACTTAAAGTAGTACTAGCACTGATTTCATGTAGTTTTAAAATATTCCTATGTTTTATTCAGGATCAGTAGAAAGACACATTTTCTGTAATTTTTCTGAGTATATTACTTCAGAGCAGAAGCTGGGAAGAATGTCTGCATGTTCAACAGTACCAAAATCATGTTGTTTCAGCAGAACATTCATTAATTTTTTGACCCTTCAGTCTCTCTGACCCAGTTCTGAGAAGATTATTGCTGGTTTCAGGTCAGAACTTGTTTCAAAAAGCCAAGTGTTAACTTCCCACTTACAGATTACGCTGGCAGGAATCTGTCTGCTTACATAGGATAGGTCTGTGTCCTTGGTCTGCATCGTTTCTGTAATTCTCTAGTGCAGAAACAAGAAATTTCCTTACAACACAATTTATAGATGACATTGATCACTGGAATAAAAATTCATAGCTGATTAGCTCTGTCTTCTTCAGGAGTTAAGGAGAAAACAAACTTTCCCTTTAATGGACGGATAACAGAAAAAAAATGTTTTCTGGCAAATAGGTAAGGTGATCTATTGCAAAGACAATATACAAAAGTGAAGTGCCTGAAAACCCATAGAAATTATAAGGTTCAGTAAATAGGATGGATAATCAGAGGCCCCTGGAATTCTAATGTGCACTGGGTAAGCTTGACCTATGCACAAGCTTATTTTGCTAAAGAACACTAAAGCAGCTCTGAAGATGGTAAAAGAAACCCCATTCAGTCTTGTGGTGCGTTGTGGAAATTGAACCTTTAGCCTGTATGGCATATTATGAAGGAAAAACACGTTTATAGAGTTTGCCTTTTAAACGGGAGCATCAACTGCAAGTACTTGAAGCTTATCTCAAAAGGCAAGAGAGTGAGTGATGCAGGCACAGGTAAAGGCATATGCCAAGTAGCTGTAATTTAGAGATAACAAATACAGTTTTATGTTACAAACAATAACAACAACAATACCACCACCCCCAAAAAAACCACATCTAAGAAGCATGGTGCCAGTTAAGCCACTGCTTTCCAGAGGGAGCGCTCTGCATGCTCAGATACACGAAGCTCTCTTTGGAAGTGCCTCAACTGGGATCCCGGAGACTGAGGCACTTACCAAGTTACAGATGTTATTGAAACACAGACTGTGTTTAGCTCCATGTTTTGCATACGCTTTTTTCCCCTTGCAGGCCAAATAGATTTCTGTAGATGTGTTGTCATTAAAATAGTTACAGTGTGATGTGGAAAACTAGATTGTTTCATGTGAAACAATTTCCTATTAGCGATGTATCTGTCAAAGTCATGAATGCTACTGATAAGCAAAATGCAACACTGGTCAGTTTAGCTTGTGATTCTATATGCAGGTTTACTTACATCAGTTTTCAAAAAAACAGTATTGCCTTTAGGAATTTGTACTTTCTTTAAGCCTGGAAGTGAAGGAACTGGTGTTTTGCAATTACTTCTGAGGGAATTCTAAAAAATTAAGCTGCTGTACAGGAGTTGCACAGCAGCATAGAATTTCAGGGAGCACAGACCAGGAAAAAAGGCCAATGAATTTACCTGAGATTCAACTGTACATCCCTCTGTACCATATTAGTCTTACGGAAGGATTTAATAAGCTTCTTGGACCCAGGAGTGAAACCATACCAGATACAAAGTGAAAGCTGTTATTCTTTCCAGAATGGCAATCTGTTCTGTCACTACTTTGCTTTCAGCTTCCCTGTGTCCCTTCTTCCTTCTATGTACATTTGTTCATTGTTAGGCTTAAATGCAGTTTCTGCTTAACCTGATCTCACTAAGAAAGTTGTGCCAAGTCAGCCCTTTCAGCTTTCATGTCTTTGGCCAAGCTCATCAGCAGATCAGCTTGCTTGTATTTCTCCCCCAGGGATTTTGCTTACAATGGAGACCTAAAGATCTCATTTCTGAGGGGCATCCTTGCAAAGACAGTTGCTGCCTGACACAGCTGTTACAGGACACCAAGGAAATCACACCACGAAAATAATACTGCCACCTCTGGGTATGTAACGTATATATCATTCACGCGGTGTTACAGGCATGATGGAATGGCACATGGGGGTAATTTTAAAGTCCACCTAGACTGTGAAAACGTGGCCTCTCCAGAAAGGAGGGCAGATCTGCATCTGTGTGCCTTGTGGCAGGATAGGATGGGAAAGGCAGAAAACAATAAAATGGAAAAATAATAGCCCTCTTTTAAAAGAAAGGACTTTATACCCCATATGGAAGTGGATCATTACATTGCCCTCACTGGGGCCTCTCTCTGCTCTGTTTGTTCTGAAGTCATCTACAGAGAGCAGGGAAAGGACCGGATTAGCTAAGTGTGGCATGCTCCATGCTGTCTTGGGAGCATTACTAATCTCATAATAATACCAACTGCAAGGCATCCCTCCATATAAGAGGGCGGGGAGCTAAAACAGACAAAGGGAAGAAGGATCACTAGCACAAGATTGAGAAAATCAAAGATTGAAAAAATCAACAAAACAAGAAATGAAAGACGATCAAGAGGCAGAAAAACCACAAAAGGAGAGAAATAGTAGAAGATGAGAAGTCGGAAAGGGTGCAAAGACAGGCACAAGAAAACAAACACAATTTTACACCAGATTAAAGAGCTCATGACATGCCAAAGGGCCCCCCGATCTTTTGGCACCTTTTTGATGACAGTAGGACTAGCCCCCAGTTCTTTTGGCACCTTTTCGATGACAGTAGGACTAACTACTGTGTCACATCAGTGCTGAGCTGCAAATAGTCATCTCACACCGACTTTTAGTCACTGACACCTCAGATTCAAAATGGCACAGCAAGAGAGCACCAAGAGGTCTGCATATCATACAGTGGCCATACAAGGACTTAATCACCTTCCTCTGGTGAATTTACAGAGCAGCTGCTCTGTAAGGCCCCAGTGCTTTAAGTATGAATAGTGTGGTTTTAGTAATACTGCTTAGTGTTGGGGAAGATTACCATGCATGTCCTTAGCCATGAACACTAGCAAATGAAAGAGCTGTTCTGCTTGACCTTTAATGTAGAGGAGAGGGAATTTTGGAAAGTAAAGTGTGATTATTTGTTCATCCCATTTTATAGCCTGCACAATGCTTTTCCAGCTCATGCAGCTGTGTTTGACTGTCAGAGAGAGAAGCTCTCAGACTTTAGCAATTTTATACCAAAGGGAATGCAATGTTGGCCTCTGTAGTGCAAATACGTCTGAAAAAGAAATTACCAAAGATTTCTTCCTCTTCCTTTGTTTCCCCTTAAGTGACACATTTAAAAAATTGTCAGGCAATATATACACTTTCTCCCTGTTCCGGTTACATCGCTTAGGATCCTGCAGAAGTTTTGGCAATTTAGGAAAGGAGGAAAAGTCTTACATGTAAAAACCAGCTTGTAGAAAAACTTTTTTCCACTTATGTGCTGGGGTTTGCACTTACCCAGAAAGATATCACCTCCTTTGGGCTGGAAGAAGTGTGTTTCTGGTCTTGGAGATCATCCCTTTAGGTGGCAATAAATAAGTTTTACCTAAATGTTTATGAGTATTGAATTTTTTTGGAAAAACTGCAGGAAAGAAACACACTGAGAATTCTCCGCTTGTTTTATTGAGTTTCATAATGTGCTCATAAATACCATGTAGGAAAACAAACCAGCAACTTCTTAGTTTTGTGCATAGTGAAAATCCTGCTATGGCCTTCAGAAAACCAGACAAACAGATAAATGGAAGTCTAAAACATAGCATACATCAAAAATATATCCTGTTATAATTTGAGATTCGAAAGGCTCAATACCACCCCAGACTCAAACCTCAGACACAATGTTCCCAAAATGCTCTAGAAGCTTTAGTAGCAGTGTTACTAACTGATAAAACAGGTCACTGAGAAACAAGGTCAATTTGCCATTTAGAACAGCAGAGCAGAAAGTGTGTAAACCATTAGTAACACCATACCTTCAATTTCTCTAAACCAAGGACTTTGAAACTCATATTTGAGACAAATTAATTGAGCTTGCTTTTTAGAAAATGTTGGTCAATGAAAATAAGTCCTTTTGAATGATTTGTAATGGAGCACTCATTTTAAGAGTTAAAGTTGTCCTTTCTGTGTCTACACTCTGTAATATTTTAAAGACCTTCATGATTTAGTTGCCAAATAAACACTGAATCAAGCTTTGCTGTCTCTTAGTCACAAGCTGTCTCCAATTTCCAAAAGAAATTAAGGTAATGAAACTATTTGCAGGGGGATGAGTAGCAGGAGAAGATTTTAAATTAGAAGAGTCAGAAACATCTTAACAATTTTTATGCTGTATTAAGCCAGAAAATTATTTCTATACTTGTCATGCTGAACTTATAGGGAAAGCTTCAATGCATATCTAACATAACCATAGTTGTAAAAAAAGCTTTAAAAACATAAGTAAAATGAAAGAGCTCATGAGCAGTCATTATTAATCATTTTACTAAATAATAAATATATAATTTCATTTCAAGACTGGTATTTTTCATTCTGATCCCAGCAAAAATGGAACGTATGACATACAATATTTTGAAATTGCAAAAACTTAACATATCTAGATTTTCTACATATGAGTGTTGCTAAGGAGAGCCAAGATTTGATCCCCATTTGTGTGTGAAGAAAATGAGGAATTATATCTGCGAACAGGCATGCCTCTATGTTATGAATAAATACTGGCAATTGAATAGCTTCATTCTCATGACTAAGAATTTCTGGTTTCAGCATCATGAGATATACCTACCATAAACAGCTTCTAACAAGAACTGTTTGACCCAGATAGGAGAGAAAAAGAAGGTGAGATGCCAGACACTGACAATATATTTTAAACCTCAAGAGACCTTAGCACACCAGACATCACTTTAGCCAGAATACCAGAACTAACAGCCCTGCTCTAAATGAAGATGCCCTGGTCTTTCTAATATCTCCCCTTTTGGGTGACCCAAATTACTTTGTCTATAGTACCACACTGTTGGATGAAAAGGAAGAGTGATATTTTATTAACTTAGTCATCTACATTATGTGTCAGTTCCGTGTAGAAACTTCCCTGCATAATTTCCCTGACCAATTATTAGTCAGAGCGGAACAAAACGTTTTGTAAACAGCTATGATTCAAGTGAAAACCTTCTTCTCTTGTCAGCTGTCTGGATGAAGTGAGGGTCATAATATTTACCATCCTTGCTTGCTTGCTTGCTTGTTTGCAGAAAAAAAGAGGACGGCACTACACGTGCGCTGGCTTATGTTAATGCAGCTGTGTGCAAGAGGGTCATGGCAAAAATCACCTCCAGCCTGTTGAAAACACTGTCGCTCTGCATGATGGATTAAATGTATGACTGGGGATATCTTGCCATAACTTCACTGATTTCAACAGAGCTATCGTGATCTATGCCATGGGAAATTGAAATAAATATTAAAAAAAAAAAAAGAAAAAAGAACACATAAAAATTCACATGATCTAATTTGGATTAAATTCAGAAATACTTNCTGGGGAAATTAAAAAAAAATTTAAAAAAAAAAAAAGAAAAAAGAACACATAAAACTTCACATGATCTAATTTGGATTAAATTCAGAAATACTTTTCTCCACTTCGAGGTACATATGGAGGATATTTTCCCTGTTTCCAAGTGTTTTCTGATGAGGAGCTGCCTCATCTCACACTTAAACTTGCATGGGTGACAGTCTTATCATGACTGGTTACCCTGGGGTCAACTTGAGACAAAAGATATAGAGGCATTTGTTCATGCAATGACATAGATCCACATTCTTTTTTTATTTATTTTTCAGCCCCTTAAATGTTCTCAGTTCCTTCATCTGAGGAACCTTTATCTGAGATCACATCTTTGGCATATTTCAAAGTGACATTTTTCCCTCTGTTATGTTAGTTATCCTTTCTTGTCTACTGTTACTCAGAAAGTATAAAAATAAAAATCACACTTCACAAATAATATACAACAAAGGAAAATAACAGACTTCTCACTTAATCATTGAATTATTTGCCTTCCTCAAACTGTCAACAACTTCTTGATGGAAATATTCTGTGATTCATTTCTTCCTTGATGTCATCCCAGGGAATAATTTGTCTGCTCTCACCTTAAGATACAAAGCTCTCTTGTTTGATAAGGGGCTAGTTGTCTGGTTTGGTATTGGATACCATGCCACTGAAATACATTTATTAGCAGATGATGTGATCAATTCTATAAGCAAAGAAACATGAAGTTCAATGATTTAAAATATTCCACTTCAGGTCAGCCAGGGCTTACAGAATGTCACAGATGATTTCAGTGTGCACCCCTGACTTGGACCTTGGTAAAATGCATCCCTGAAGTTTCAGTAGTTATGCCAAGCATTCAGTCTCAAAAATCCCTCTTTTTGCATACATGTGTGAGCAACTCCAGCCATTTCAGTGGAGCTTTATTCACCTTTAATGTTTTAAAGATGTGAATTTTAATATGCTTTATATGCTTCATTTCAAGAACCATCCGCTTGGGTTAACTAATTGGCACTGAGGTCTTTGGTGGTGACTGGATGTTCACATATTTTTACATACTGCCATTTGTCTGTGGTTGGTTAGCGTCGATAACATCCAGGATAAATTATTTACCTATAAATATTCTTATGTCTACTTATATGTAGCTCCTGTAGATCAGTCATTATGAACACATTGCAAATCTTTGGTTTGGAATGGAGAAGTCCGTGTCTGCCCCTAGCAATTCTTATGAGTAGCAATCCAGAAATTTCCCTTAGATATAACCAGACAACTATTTCCCTGAATTCTCTGTGAAAAAGACTCATTGGAGACTTTTTTTGATGGAAGAAGATATACACAACCCCCCTTAATAACAAATAGATTTTTCTGTTATTTTCTACTGAACAAAAAAGCCTGTTTTCTATCATAAGGTGAAGATGCAATCTAATTTTCCTAAGCATTACTTAGTCTCGTGTTGATTTTTTTCAATAGAAATGAGAACAGCAGCATACAGCAGCACCACACCTAACAAAGACTGCTGAAGTGCCACGATGCCTCTCCAGCTGCTGCTTTATTGAATCCTCTCTTTACAAGGCCTATTATCCATGCATCATACTACTCATTTCCTCTTCTTCACCAGCATCTTCCTTACCGCAGGTGGCCACTGCTGGCCCCGAATTGAAATTTTCTTGTGCAATAGACCCTGTAACCTCTCCTTTAAACTGCACAACCTCCATTCAGTTTGCAATATACTAAGAAATATGGCTCTTCCTTTCAATTATTGTACCTTCAGCATTATATCTGGTCATTATTTCTCTCCTTTCTCTTTGTTACCTCTTTAAAATCAGAAAATAATGTCTCTGATCATTGCAGACATGTAATCAGGACAATCAAAGGCAGTTCCTCTAGGCTGCAGAGATAAATGTTAGAAAATCAAACCACCTAAAGAAAAAAGTCTTGGATTAGATAGTTTTAAACATGTTAAGATAGATAAGCATGTATCTTCAAATGGTGTAAATACGGATTTCAACAGAGCCTGCAGACCATGTGTTTTTAACACAAATTCTAAACTTGGTGAAACAGAAAATATAATATATGCTTATAACGTCAAGCATGGCAGTAGTCAACCCCTTTAGGTTAAGAACCAGAAAATGTAATGCATGTTCAAGGACAGCTTTTGCTGCATTTTTATTTCACAAGCACTTGCTGTGTGTTACAGAACTACAACTAGCCCACAGCTAGAGAAAGAATGTGATCTGGCAGTTGAACATTGGGATTTCGATGAAAATTATTTTTCTTTACAGAGCTTTTTGGACCAGACCCCATTGCCTAAATAATCAGTATGAATAAATAAGAACATTTTTGCCTTTTGAAGTTTGCTTCATTTAAATATCTGTTACATTTTGAGAGGATATAAGTTACAGTCACTAATTTTCATACCTAAGGAAGAACATGCAGAACATATGTAACAACACATATGTTGAATTTTTAGTTTAGTTTGAAATAGTTCTAATCTGATTTGTGAACTATCTGTCCTAGGGATGTCATCTAAACCATTTTTCATATGGGCCCTATCAAATTAAGTCCAGAATTACAAGATTTTGATCAATACAGACACAAATGAGACAAAACCCTTAAATTTAGGACTTCCCTTTGCTAAGTTTAGAACACAGCCCTCAAGTGATTATTTCAGCTATGGTCCAAGGATACAATGCTAAACTTGCAGGAGTTGGACTGTAAGTCTTGAAGAGCACTCCTCCACTTGTGTTGACCAGCCACAGGAATATTTGGATAACTGAACATCTCTCTGACAGCTTCCTTTTTCCACCTTAACCATCATAAAAAAAAAAAAAAAGAAGTATGATGGAGTTTCCATCTTGCCCCAGCAGACTCTGATGCTCAGCAAACATCTTTGGCTCAGCAGACATACTGCCTATTGTTTAGCTCTAGTTGTGAGAGAAGCAGATTGACTGTATTATCCTCCTTCAGCAGTTGTCCTCACAAGGCCCACAGCATCTCTGAGACTGAGCGGACACGAATGTGAATAGGCACAAACTTGGCCCACCTGGCTGGAGACAGAAATTCACAAACCATTTTTTGCCATACTGTGCATAAATTCCATGTTGCAAGAGTCTGAGACGAGAAGAATCTATTTCTCTGTCCTTGTTCTTGCCCATCATCCTCCAGTTCAAGATAAGCTAATGCTTTTGCTCAGAAATGTAAAATATAAAATAGCATCATCTAAACTAAGACAAGTAATTTCCTATCAGAAAGGAAGAACATGAAAAATCCAAGTGCAAACCCAAAAATATATTCACATACATTCCCTCAGTATCATGTCTGCTTTGTCAACAGCACTGTTTATTTAATAAGGATATTTTGACAGAATCTAGAATTCCCAGTTATGGCTCAGGTCTCATTTTGCTGCATTTCATGTGCAGAAAAGATAATTATTTTATTCAGATATTGCAAATGCCATACTTACACATAAATCCATGTATGAAACATAGTACAAGAAATGCTATATACGAAGACAGTTTTTGCCAAACTACTGTTTTCCAAGATATATGTGAGATTAATGTGTTAGACTGACATTTGAGCATGCAGAAGATCACAAGGCGTTTTATGGTGCATTAAAATCTCATAATAACAATTTCAGAGAGTTAGCATAATGTATTACTCAGAGTTAAGCACTGTCTTGAATGATAAGGGCTAACATGCCATCAGGCTATAATAAACTACAGCTTTGAAATATCAATTTTCATTTATCAGTAAGGTCATTTACATAGCTAAACCGAGAACATAATGATATATTTTTTCACTATCTAGGGGCAAAAAAATTGCACTTCTTTTCCAACATCCAGAAAATGAAAAAACATTCTGAGAAAGCCATTATTAAGTCATTTAACCTTTCATACAAAATAAATTGTCATGGATTTGGTTATAAAACTACAAGTACATGCATTCTGGTTTCTGATATTGAATGTAAGTAAACTAATTTAAACTCTAGGGGAAATACTGTATTCAGGCATAAATGTATTACTCTAACTGGGGGTTTGACAAATTGCATCTATTTATCTGTTATTTTAGTAAGTGACACAGAAAAGACAGGCAACCTTGCAGCATTCCTCTGCGACTTGACCCCAAAGAGGAATTCATCAGCATGGGTTACTTAGGGCTTAATTGTCCTTAATCCACATACAAAATACTGTATTTTAAGGCCTTTAAGCTGATAAAAGTGTATGCTCATACAGTTAATAGGGTGGAAAAGAGGGCAGCTGATATAAGAGATGGTTAAAGGGGCGCCAGATTAAGAAGCACAATTATCCTCAATCTCACTCTAGCGTCTTCCATCTTCATGCACTTGAAGAGCCACAGGAGGCACCACTGTTCTGCTCACCACTCTGGAGAGATTCAGGCTGCTGTCAGCTGCTCTGATGGCCAAAATTTCTGTGTTTAGTAGCCATTTCTTCAAAGAACGCATGGCCAGGCAAGGCAACAGACCACCAGGAATGTGTTCAGACTGCCATGTGCATGTGTGCCATGGGCAAACCACAGCTTTGTCCACCCCATTTCCCACGCTGCCAATGTCTCTTTGTTTGGCAACTAACTTCTGGCATGTAGCAGCTTATGCACATGAAATTCCTCCTCTGCCTTCAGCACAGAAATGTAGTGAGGACACTGAAACTTCTGAACATGAGCCACAGCCCAGAAATGGCACATGGACCTGAACACAGATGCTAAAGCTGTTGCTGTGGGAATGCAGTAGGACAAAGATATGTCTGGTACAAGGAGGTGTAGCTTTACCTCCCACAACATTCTGAGAGGGACACAGACCACTAGTCCAGGAGCATTATTATATTGCCCAGAAACAATCAGAAATTCCTCTCCAGCTGCATGGTGTGGTCATATGCTTCTGTGATCATGGGGCAGTCAGTGCAGAGGTGCTCCTGAAAGCTCTGCTGTGGAAGCTATGCAGGAACACCTCCTGGGCACAACAGGTCTGCACCCTTAGAAAGGAGTGATGAGGCTTCCCATCCACAGCAGCACTTGACCCACATCAAATCAGTCAACCTGAGTCATTTGTGCCTTGATGTGAACTAGTGCAAACAGTTCTTTATCCACCGTCTGCTCTGACATCTTTTGTATTAGGATTAAACTCTTCTTTACACAATAACCCTTGATCATAACAGCAGGCAGACCAGATCTAAGGCAGCCACTTGGCACCAAGCCTATCAGAGTTCAAGAAACACCTGGCTGAATGACACTCATATGGTTTAGTTTTAGGTCGTCCTGCAAGGAATAAGGAGTTGGACTCGACAATCCTTATGGGTTTCTTCCAACTCAAGACTTCTATGATTTAAATGGCTTCCAGGGCTTACTGCTTTTGTCTTAAATGTAGAAGTTCACCCACTTTGTCAATCTCTCTGAAGTATGTACCTCAAAGACAATATTGTGCTATTCTGTTCGTTCCACCATATGAGAAATTCGAGGTCTGTCACAGCCAGTGTTGATTTTGTAATGTAACTTAACAAAGCACTCAACTCCCAGGAGGCAATCTACTGTATGTGCACAAAGTCCAGTCATTTAAATAAATAGGCCACTCCAGAAGCAGTCGGAGCCCAGAATGCAGCAGCACCCATATCCTGATATTTGAAAGGATATTAGCTTTAAGTTCGACAGCAAAGGTTGGCATAATTTGCACCAAGCATAATTCAATTCTAGAGTCAGGGTAATTTCTTGCCAGCTACTATTCTTTATCCGCAACATCCATTGTTACCACCAAAGTTTCTTCTGTGCTATGGTTTCCTTGAATTCCTCCTCTTTCATTCATGAATAAGACCAGTTTTTCACTCTTTTCTTTCCTTTTTCTTTATTTTCCTTTCTTTTCTTTTCAGCAATTGTGATATAAAAGAGAGAGGAATGGTAGATTTAATATTTCAAAAAAAAGATAACGCTAGGCATCTTTTACGTATTTTATCTCAAAATGTAATTGCAGGTGCCAGTCACTTTTTACATGCTTCTGTGGAGGTGACAAACAGGCCTTCAATAATAGAGCAAGATTGAATTAGTATTTGAAAGATGCTTTCTTTCTGTATCTGTAAACCTTTAACCTCTTCTATTTTCCCCGTCCCTCATTCCCCTCATATACATTGACATTGCTGGGGTTTTTTTTTTATTTTTATTTTTTGTTACTGGCCCTATTAACAATGTAGAAGAATGAGACAGTGATGGGCCTGTATAGAATAAAAGGCTGTTGTTAGGCTGGTGTCAGGTCAGATTGGACTTTGAGGGAAGAATCAAATGGTATCGTTTCCAAATGATTGATGCCTTCTTCAGCTTTAGCTTAATAACTTTGTGCATTCTTATCAACAGTTTTGGGTCTGCTGCAGTGAAATTTCCAGCCCTGCTCTTGTCATCCCTGCTGAAGTGGATTGTCAAGATTTTCGTTTGGTTTAGGCTAGTGCAGGGCACAGAGGTTAAAACCCGGTAAATCAGCCCCTGCAAATTCCCTTCAGTGTTTCCAGCCTACGAATGGAATATGCTGTGAGCAGGCAGAGGTAACATCACTACATGAATTTAATTATTGTAAATATTAATATCCCTGCTTTTAAAATAAAAAAATTTGGCTCAAATCCACATTTAGTTAAGTGAATGTCCCAATTTTCAATAGTGCTTAGAATTACTAGGCATGCAGTACACTGATGAAGAAAAGGAAGCAAGAAAATGAGACACTGAGATGCAGAATTAGGAGTCAAATTTTTGCCAGCACTGTCACATCAGTACTCCACCCCAGCTCTGGGGCACCCCTTGATATGAGTACTAGAAAAATGACATCATGCTGTAAGATTTGATTTCATCTCATCTGTTTTCAGACTCATTTGTCAACAACAAAAGACCAAAGTTCAAGCAAAATGCTAGGGTGTCATTTCTTACCAATAGTGAGCAAGACTAAAGACACCTCCTGCGGATTAATGACTGGTTGGAACCAGCTAATCACCTCAAACCATTCACCCTGTTATTTAGCTCTAGGACCTAAACCAAGTCCTTGATCACTGTGGCTACTATTCACCCCTCCTATTTACAGATCCATCCCCCAAATTCTCCCCTGAATCCCACTCCAAAAAATCAGCTCAAAATTTCATGTGGGAATTTGTATTACATGTGTTCAGGGAGATAAAAGCCAGCTACACGGTTAATGAAGTGGTCCATTTTTCACCTATTTCAGAGCAATTTTAATTTCACATCACATACATGTCAGCACAAGGTACTTGTGGGCATTTAAAACCTGACACATTAGTTAATCAGGGCTCACTGGCCTTTCCACAGGGTAATTTAGTTTATAACATAGCAGGAAACAAGAGGAAAAGAATGGAGAGAGAGAAGCTGAGGGGAGGGGAAGCAGAAAAGTGAGGGTAAAACCTGCAGGAGATAAATCCGACCATTCGGCATTCTGAAGAGGAACCTATTCATAAAGTTCATTCTTGATGTATTCTGATAGACTTTTGTTTTTGTTTCTTTTATAACCCTGTTGTACAGTAGGCATCCTGTTGTTTGCTCTAATCATCTGTTTCCATGACCTTCACCTTTACTGATTTAGTTTCCTTCTAAGTTTAATGCAGTCTCTGAGATTAAAGCCATTTTTCTCTGGGATGAGTTAGTTAATAGTAGATTTGTTTTAAGCAGCATTTGGATTAGTAAAAAAACTTATTTTTTGCAAGAAGGTATGTTTCAAGTAAATAAAACCTTTTTACAAAATAAGCAATAGAAGGGGGATTCTAGCGCATAAATATAGTCAGTATCATTTTTAAAGTGTGAAAAAGTGAGTGAAATAAATAAAAGCAGCATTCATTATAGTATATTTATTAGAGGTATCAAATACTGCAGATTTAAAGAATAAGGTACATGGGATTTTATTCTCCACACTCAGATGTTATTTTAATCAGGCTCATGGTTACAATAGGTAGAGAGTTACACAATGTGAAGTAATTTTCCCCAACAGATATAGTAATATAACTCAGTATTTTGCAAGTATAGCTGTAGAGATAATAAATCAAAACCAGAATTTATTGCAAGAATATAATAAACCCAATCCTTTACAATTTATGCTTCTGATTTGATTACAGAGCTTATTTGCTTGCCTTTATTACTGCACTAAACTTGTTCCTCCTTGGTGATACTTTGTCCTCTAATGTCCACCCTCAACCATCCGTCACACATTTTGATAAGAAAAGCACCCAGCTGCCTCTTGCACACAGTATATTAAACACTGCAAGCTGCCATTCCACAGTCACATATACAGGGATTTGGTTCTGCAGCTCCTTTACCTCACTTGAAATCATAATGAATTATCAGAGATAAACGGAACGCACCAAACCTACTGCAGTAAATGGAAAATCATCAGTTGACTTCGTAGGGCTTTGAACCATTCCTCCCCTGACAGCAGACATTCATTTCCTGCTCTCAGCTTATGCCAGGGCAATACTAAATGTATTATCCAACTCAGCTCTAGCACTTGGTAGCAAAACAAACCAGAGAGCAAATGTAGTACAAATTAATATACCTATATTTATTGTAACATACATAAAATACAGAAGTAAAAAAATTTGTAGACTTATTCTAATTGAAAAGAATCTTCAGATAAGTATTCACTAACAATTTTTCTCAAATAGTTTCTTGCCATTATTTTTCCATTACCATAGTAAAATTTCTGTTAAAAAAAATACTCTCATGAATTAATTATACATCTATCTTATAAATATTTGAACTACATATTGCTTTCTGTTAAAATGGTACAGATTTACTGGAAGAGAAACCAAATGGCAGCCACAGAAACACACTTCCTGTTGATAACAAAACCCGAGCTCTGCATGCTTACAAATTATCATCTGTTGTCTAGAGTTTCCCCTATAGTGCTTCAGCTGTGTTTTCCCCAGCTATTGTTTTGTTTTCATCCCTGGGACTTTTCTAGAATTCCTCTGAAACTGAACAATTGGGGAAAAAAATTACTGAATGTTACTATGGTAACAAATGAATGAAAAATAAAAAATAATTTAAGCAGACGGATGAATCAGGGCACAGACCAACGCGCTGGTGCTTTGTTCACAAGTAAAAGCAATACGGGGGCCTATTTAAAGGTGTTGAACTCACAAATATGTTAATAATGTACTCTTTTATTTAGAATTGAGCATTTTGCTGTACTCAGAAGCTGTGATGTATTATGTGTGGCATTAATTAGCACATATATCTTTGTGTAATATATATCCTCCTTGGAGATTATTTTAAGGCACATCAAGGTCACACCATTGCATGCTCAAAAACCAAAGTCAAAACTAAAAGAAAACAACAGAAAAACAATTACAGTTACATATGAGCATTTTTCCCCCTCACACACAAAAATAAAAGATTAATTAGTCAGTCAAATGCCATTTTTTGTACTTGACAGCAGAAGAGGCCTTCTGGGTTAATGAGACTGATCCTCAGCTATTTCAAGCAACCACACTTGCATAAAGAAAGATGTGAAAACGCTGGACTCCTTAAAACACCTATGAATTTTGCAATCATGATCCTGTCAAGAAGCTGTCCCAGAGCTTTAATCCTGTGATGTCTCTAAACCATCTTCCTATTTGCATTCAAGTTTATTTATTGGCAGGTCTTATCTACCTTTTTTCCCAGAGCAAGTACTGTCTTTAGTTTAAAAGACTCCTCTCCCTCTTTGGTATTTGAAGGACCTTCACATAGTCATACAGAGCCTTATTTTCCCTCCTCAGTCTTTGTCCTACGAATCTAAACAGGTGGGTTTGGTCATCTTTATTTCTAACATCTACCCTCCTTTCACTTATAGTCCTGTTGACTACAATCCTGTAGTCCTCTTCAGTTGTTCCTATGTAATTCTGTTCTCATTGAGCAGCAACAAACTCCAGGTATGGTTTACCTGAACCCTGTTTGATGGGATTAATGAGTCTTTGATATCATTAGGAATCATTCCTCCTATATACTGTGGAAAATATCATCATACTATCCTTCTCTTAGGCTGTGTGTCAATTCATGTGTGTCTGAAGACACCATGCTAAACTATGCTGAAAAAGACTATTACAGCATTACATCTTTTCATGGAAATTAGAACTGACTTCTAATTTATCTGGTTTTCACCTCTTCCCTTTACAAGGCAGTATATTTTATCAAAATATCTCTACCAAGTCAAACGACTTTTGTGAAACCAAATATTTATCAGCCATCAAAAGTCCTTTTTTATCTTAGAAACACAAAAGAGAAGATATTTCTTTATTTAACATGATGGTCACAACATGGAATCCTTCAAAGATCAAAACAATCAAAGAAAAATGTTTGATTCTAATTTTCAGATGCTTAGTTCAATATATATTCCATATGTGATACTCATGTCCATATGTGAATGATGATGTAGTTATTCTTAAAACCCTCCTGTCCATAGGAAAAACCCTGAGAAACAAGGGGACAAAAGAGACAGAAGAGAAAAAGAGAGTCTTTTGATGGTAGGAACTCATTAGAAGAGATGGTGGCAGATTTTTGAATAGCTGAACTGTTTTCATCATCTTACTTGCAAAGAAAGCAAGCAAATAAAGCCTTGGGAATAATGGTCTATAAACAGCTTGCTTTAAAAGTAATTGACAACCTCAATTGCTATGATACTTCAGTCCCAGAGGAAAGAAGCTGAAATGCTTGCAGCACAGTGTTGGAAGCCCTTTTTCCTTATTGACTGCAGGAAAGTCGTAAGTATTTTATCCTTGTGTTGCACATAATTATAAAGCAGGTGCAACACAAAATACAACAGTGGGGTTTAGAAACAAAGAGTAGATTTGACAGAGTTTTCACCACAAAAGCGAATTCTTTAAATCGAGTGTACATTTACATTCCTGCATTCATAAACACTTTGATAGGGAGTTAGTCTATGAATGTGCTCAGCACTTTGGCTGATACATTTATCTTTCAGAGCTGCAATTTTCAAGTTGTGCAAGAGCTACAAAGTAAAGCATGGCTTTACACGGCTTCAGTTTAAATACACAGATCCGTAGCTCAGTGTCACCCTGAAATAACACAGGGCTATATGGGATAATGGATCTGTATATGTGCAGTTTAGAGTTCATGCGAGTGTGAAGCTAATGGCATTAACAAAACTGGGCAAAGCATCAGCAAGCGAGTTGTAAACCCCTCAGCTGGGGTCTGTTTCACCCCTGTTACTGCAGGCCAGGGCAAAGACTTCCAGATGGGTTACTCCTGTGACAAGAGTTTCTAGTCATCAACAAAGAGACAAAGATAAAGCCAAACTCATTGTCACATGTTTTCTCAACTAGAATTTGGTTGCAGGTGTCTAGAGAGGAAACCTAAATGGCAAAGCATTTCTTGGCTATAGGAAATAAAGGCTCAAAAATACAAACTCTTTCACCTTTTTATCCCACCACTATGACATGATTAAACAGATATAATAACTTTTTTAAAAATCAGTGTCCTGACTGTAGGGAAGAACATTACAAATCAAAGAAGATTGCAAATATCTGCTCAAAGATGGAAAGATGGGTCTAGTACCAGATCAAATGACACGCTGGCACAGAGCTGTCAGCAGAGGTGAACACATTTATGCCAGCAGAAGAGTTAATATATGAATACCAGAGCAAGGCACAGCTCACAACTGATGAGCATAAAAGCCAAGGAGCTGCTCTGCCGGCCCCACCTGTGAAAGCCATAGCGACAACGAGGAAGAGCTGATGGGCACATTAGGGAGGAGGGAGCACGTGCGCACCAGCTCACAGCAGGTCCCTGGGCCACACTATGCTCCTGCCAGCAGATTGCTCTGAGCACGGAGGAGCAGGGGTGCTGGTATTCTGTACAGACACCCACCGTACTGACTAAACAATAAGGCGCTAACAATGTATAAAGGTGTGTCTTCAAAGACGTCATTTTGACTTTTCCACCTGTTTCTGAAATTAAGAGCTTTTAGGGCACTTGATGACTCTCCTGTGCTGCTACTCCAGCCTACAAATAATAAGAAAAACCCCATTGCAATGTTTCATGATGACTTCAATGCTCTATTATTAGGAAGAGATGACTTTCCAAGGCTGAACTTAACTCCTTTTTCAGAAAAGGAAGTTCTTTAATTTGCCATCCAAACCCCTCCTCAAGCTAGGAAAAAAATCTGGTTATTGGGTGATTGGTGTTTTGAATATGCAAAATTATAAAATTCTTCTACATCTACCACGGGAGACAATTAAAAGAAGGCTAATTTGATTCTTTATGTTTTCTTTTGTCATCTGCTAATAAGCCTTGAACCGGTTCATGGAATCATACAGAATAGTCCTGGGGTTGCATCAATATTACCTTGAAGCTGAATGCAGTCTTTGTCACAGTTACCTTATACTTGTTTGCATTGCAATATTTACCACAGAAATAGGATTTCAATTCAACTCAGGCCTGCTTAATCTGTGTCACTTTTCCGTATGTCTGGCAAGTTGAGAGACTTAAGTGGTAACTAATCTAAACAACGTATGCACCACTGATTTACTCATCTAATTTTATATTAATGCAAGAGAAAAATTACCTTATCAAGTGTGTCAGATGAAGCAGGACTGGTGAGTCCCGTGTAAAAATCTAGAACTTAGTTGTCTTAACTTAATTGAACTGATTTGTTGGTTCTTTTCATTGTTTTATACTTGGAGTCCATCCAGGGTAGAAAAAAAGGAACAAAAGCTGAAAAGCCTGAGTTTAGATAGATAGATAGATAGATAGATAGATGGATAGATATTTTTCTCCTATAGGGAGATGCAAAAAGCAGTAATTAAATTACATAAGCGATACAATTCTGCAGCTTCATAATTTGGTTATAATAATGCAGAAGGCTTTGCTGAGCGTGAAAAAAAGAAAGCCTTAGTCAATTATAGACGTGTACTGAGCAAGGAAATGCTCTTGATCAGAGGGATGGCACACACTGAGACACCTCCTGTAGCATGTGCTGCTAAATACTAATCTATTCCTCTAGAGATGAAAACTGAGGATAAAGGGCAAAGCTAATCCTGCCTATATTTTGACCTATGGCTCTAGGGAGATTAGTCACTTTCAACAGGAAAAGCACTAACCAATACTACTATTCAGTATCTTTTTTTCTGTGTTTATGTGTAAAATCTTCTTTTCACCCTGAACAAAATGCTTATTCAGCTCTTTACCCCTGAAATTTTCCCTCTTTCCCCACACCTATTCTTTGTACATATTTCATCTTCATGGTTCTCAGGTTTACCTAGCCTAGCCATAAATCTGTTTTCTGAGGGTGCCGTGTCTGGTATCCATAGGGAAACATTCTGGTCTTTCAACATTCAAAGAGCGTCTTTCTATGTAAGTGCAATATTTGGAATATGTACTTAAAATTGTGTTTAATTTCTTTACACCCATAGCATGAGGCAGCTAAATCATACTCCTATTACTCAGTTTTTGTACACCTGTGCTACATCTATGCTACATCAATCCTATTGTTTAAGATCATGGTGTGAACAGAGGGGAGGACTCAAGCATTTGTTCCATCTTTCAGGTTATACATATAATCATTGAATCATTTAGGTTGGAAAAGAACTCTTAAGTCATCGAGTCCAACTCTAATCCCAGCACCACCATGTTCGCCACTAAACCACGTCCTTAAGTGCCACATCTACCCTTTTCTTGAAGACTTCCAGAGGTGATGACCACTTCCCTGGGCAGCCTACTCTAGGGCTTGAGAAATCTTTTGGTGAAGAATATCTCAATATCCAATCTAAATCTCCCCCGGCACAATTTGAGGCCATTTCCTTTTGTCCTGTCACTTGTTACCTGGGAGAAGAGGCAGACCTCCACCTGTCTACAATCTCCTTTCAGGTAGTTTTAGAGAGATATAAGATCTCCCCTGGACTTTCTTTCCTTCAGGCTAAACAACCCCAGCTCCCTCAACTGATACAGATCCGTGGCTGATTTTTGTGATGCACAGACAGGCACGTCTTCTCTACCACTTTCCATACAGTCCTGTCCTCCCTATCCAGTCTTTCTTGATAAAAAACTGACTGTAGAACTCATTTAGAGAGGAATATGGACCTGCTGCTTTAGTAAGGCAGGGGACCTACTTACATTTAATGTGATGATTTTCAATTTACCTGGATGCATAAAGATACACTGGAGTGCTAACCTTCACTGCCCAAAACCCATCACTTCCAAGGCCATTTATCAGCAGAGGCAGAACCAATCAAGCACTTTTCTTGCTTCTTCTGCCTTGTTACTGAGTCTGGAAATGTGGGTCAGATGGATGTACCAGTGTCCTGCAAAATGCCACACAGGGCAGCTGCTCCAGTTGAGCCTTGCTGAAGCCTGTGCCCAAACCTCAGTGATGTTATTTGTTTTTCTGAAGGCTCAGATTGAAGTTTTAGGGAGCTTGTAGCTACCTGGTGGAACCTCAGGTGTCCACAGTTGTCTACCTCCCAAATTCTAGTAGTCTGCCCAAGATGTGAGGTGCTGTTAAGGCAGAGAATTAATGCAAAGCTGTTCCAGGCAAAGCCACAACAGATTAGAGTGAGCTATGGAAGTGTTTTCTAATGTAAATCCTTCATGTTTTTAACCCTCCATTCTTCTTGCAAATGCCTTCTGCATTTTGCCCCAAGCTTTCTGGAAAAAATAGGATCAGATCTGTGAAATTCAGACAGTTTTTGTTGATTAGCTAGACATGAAGGATGAGCCAAAATCAGGCATGAAATTGAAAACTATTCTCTCAGTGATAAGGAACACTGTCAGAGGCCTTGGATGAAATACTTGACCTAGCAGCCTTTCCACCTCTAATGTCATTGATTAAAGTGATCATTTGCAATTTTCTTAATTATGCATAATATTTCTGGTTATCTGTATTCCTTGCTTTGTCCCCATTAGGTTCCTGCATATCAATGTCGTCTTTCCTTAGTTTATTGCTAGGTTTTAAAATAAAAGATTAAAGATATAATTACCTTCATTGCATATCTGTAGAGCATCAGCCTCCAAATTTGCCTTCTACCCACACAAAAATAATATTTTGTAGTATCTCCAGTTTCACCTCCCACAATTATTTAATTCAACAACAACATAGCATTTGAAAAGAAACTTTAAGATAAATAATAAATTATGGCAAATGAAGAGGATGAGAGAAATGATCACGCTGTATTTTTCTGACCTCAATAGTCTGAAAGGATTTGACGTGTGTACAGCTCATAAATGTCCTTTACACAGTTACCAGTCAGGGAAGACAAGAGCTGAACAACTGTGGCTATCAAGGTGAGGGAAACAGTGTGGTGCAGAGATCCCCAAGCCAACAGCAATCTGAGCCCCTTGGCTCACACACAATGGCCACTGACATTCCAGGCTATTTTTCTTCCGACAGACTGCAAGCCTTAAGCCAAAGCTGCACTGCCTCAGTGGCAAGAGTCTCTCCAGCCCCTTGTTTCTGCAGTGGGCTCTCTTCAGAAGTTGCAAGGGCAGGTAGGATGGAGAATGGGAAGGAAGGACACCTAACTGGGGCCAAGCATTAAGGAGAAGTCTTTCCTAAAGAACAGTTAAAATTAGCAACACTCTTTTTAATAAACAAGAAAATGAATAAAATTCATAGATTAACATGTAGTGTGGGAAAGTTTGCTGTACCAAACTGATAAATATCCATGGGCTTAAGAAACTTTTGCAGTAATGCCACCCTTTGTCAGCCTTTGCATTTGCCTAGAAAAGGTAATGGGATTTTGTCTGACCCACCTATTCAAATAAACTCTATTTTAGATATGTTTCAGTGCTGAATTTCTTATAATCCTCAAAATCCCCACATGGCATGGATGCCATGTCCTAGGTTTGTTTTACCTAGAACAGCTGGTCTCTGCTGTGTGGGGATATTCTCTCTAAGCTGGATGCTAACACTGAGCCACATTGCTTTTATAATTAAGCTTCAGATACATGTCATCAGCCTGCTGCCTGACATCTTTTGCTCAGCTTTGGTGATTCCTTTAGGGAAGGTTATATTCATTGATGGATACAGGGATGCCCTAAATGGGTGTTTCTCAGACATCTCTTTGCTCTTATCTCACTCTTTAGAAAGCAACACTAGCTGTTTGTCACAATTTCATCAGCAGATAAGTCATCTTCCCGAGATTTTGTCACATGTTGACAAATAGGTATATGCCTGCAGTGGCGACGCTGAGATGATGTATAACCAACTTTTTACTTCACTTCACTGGCCAGAACCACCTCAGTTTTGTCCAGCTATTTTTCATCAAAATCTTGCATAACCATTTTCACCCTGTCATTTTACTGATGCAAAGACATTGGTTTTAGGGAAATGCCTTCTCCATTTTCTCAGCAGCTACAATACAACATTGTTTTGTCCTGGATCATAAAAAAAGACCATATTTTATCCTATGATCTTCTCATTTTGATCTGAAATTTGGTTGATGCTTTGAGAAATATTATGAAAATGCTGAACACAACAATGAAAGGCTTGATTTCCGTTTCATGGTATTGCTCCCCTTTGAATACTGCTACTGTACCTGTGGTGGAAAAGGACTTGTCCTCAGGCCACCTTAAGGCACATTTTTTAGTAAGGAAATAAGTGACATGAAATTTAATACAAAGATTTGAAAGTGTTTCTGGGTAAATATTTTGGTTTTTTCAGATTTCACCACATGTCAGGAATTTCAAAATAATTTTCTAAGGAAGGATCTCCTAGCCCCTCTCTCTCTTCACACGGTAAAACTTGACATTGTACAGTTCCACCAATACATTAAATTTAATTTGCAGAAGCAAAGGATAAGTCTTCCCAGAAAAACCTGTACTTTGAAAGTCTATTTGCAGCATGGTATCACCTTATAGAGCAGATGTGAAAATGAGAAAGATTTTGCCTAATGAGGATTCCTCTTCCTCCTCTTTTTGCAAGTGTAAGGCCTGTGCTGTACAGAATGCACTAAGAACCTTGAACTAAAGAAATGTCTGGCACTTCTTATGATTAAAGGTCCTAAGTGCTTCAAGACTGGGATCTTACAAGAAGAACTTCTGGGAATCCCTTATTAACTTCATATATCAGTATTTTCTGCTTCATCTGCAGGTTTTTGTACTTTTTTGGTTTGGGTTGGGTTTTTGTTTTCTTTTCCTTTTTTCTGTTGCTAGTATTGATGACAAATTTAGCTGATAATAAGGAGAATGGATGCTATTATGATAAAAACTAGAAATGCTGCAAGAATGACAGCTATAGTAAGGACTTTTTAAATGTACTTGTCATGCTGCACTTGCCTATACACCTTTCTTTTAAACTGGTATTAAAAAGTATGAAATAATTCCATCCATTCCATCATAAAGCAGGAATTGGATTTGAGAAAGCAGATGAAAATGAAAAAATATCTTGCCACTGTTGAGTTAACCTCTCATGGAAATAAATGGGTGCATTCTCATGTTCAACAAAGAGGAAGGTAATGGACATGGGAAAAACCTTTTTTTCATTGTGCTTCTTGGTATCAAAGCCTAAGTTTCTTGTAAAAGAAAAATAAAAGTAGAGATACCTAAGGAGGAAAATGGTAATCTCCCAGCATACTCAATATGTTTCTAAAATAAGAGCCTCCCTACAAGCTTCTCTGCACTGGCGCCACTCTGCTCACAAATAGCCTGCAAGATGTCATTCATGCAGAAGTCTAACATGGTGGAGGCAAAGTGTATGGATTCCCTTTTCCTGGCCCACAGAATCCTAGATGAGATAAATCAATGGAAAAGGACATTTTTCTCCTCTCTTCAGAGAAAAAACCCAAAATAACCTTGTTATCACTAGCCTACTTTATAAGACATCCCTGAAATACATGATCTGTTTTGTTCAGTAGTTTATTTGGACCTGAGCCACATCAGTTGTCTGTATTTAAAACTTTTTTGGGTTATTTGCCACTGAATCAAACACATAAGTCAACATAGCTGATCAACTCTGATTTCAGATGGGAATGTCTTTCTGAAAGTGTCAGCTATATAGTCATAGATATGGTGCCAGAGCCCAGCTTAACATTGCTCACCTCAATAAATGTGCAAGTCAAAACACGTATTTTAGTCTCATCACAATCATTTAGCCACTGAGTGGCCTTGACGACTGATTATCTCCCTTTTTTATGGCATCTGTCCTAGAAGGAAATAGCAAACAACCAAACTTCAAAGTAAAAAGCTCAGCTTTATAAAACAAGAAAAAAAGAAGCCAATTATTAAATGCTACTATGTTCTATGAGGTGTTGCTAAGTGTCCTTCTCAATATGTTCTGAAACGCACTAATCAGCATTTATTTCCACAATCTACCGTGTACTTGCTTAGCAATATTGCATTTTTATTACCATTTACAACTGTAACCTGTAGAAACGTTACTGAGAACAAACCTAAATCCTCATTAATAGTAACAAAAAAAGCCAGATTACTTTTCAAGGTTTTCTTTGTGCTATTTTGGGATTTACTGGTATTTAAATGGATATCTGCATTTAACAATCCATTTTCTATACACATACAACTGTGCAGTAAAAGAGGGAAGCTGGGACACTTCATCAGCTTGTTTGCTAAGAAGCAAAAATATCCGGGGACTTCAAATGGGAAAGAAACCTATAAATGGCAGCCATGAGAGACAGCTAGAGCAATAGCTCCCTGCCTCCCTCATTTCAGCAGCACTGGAACATCTGAGATTGAACTGCCTTTGGGTGAGCCTGTGCTTTAAGACCATCAGGAAAAAAAATCCAGAAACTAAATGCACTCAGCACTAAAAGAAATTCAGAGACCACTTGGCTATTTCAGAGCGGCACGTGCCACTCTCTGCTCAATTTAATGGAGCCCCCTACAAAAAGACAGGCTGGGAAATCTGCCAAGTGAGGCTTGAAGAAGATGAAACTATTATTATGAAAGAAACCAAGAAAAGCACTATCATAAAAGGGATTCAAATTTTACTCAGGCATAGTTTACCACTCACATATTGCGAGTAGATTCCACAAATTATCTTATATAGAAAACAATCAAAGTCAGCAGGATATTTTCTCAGCTTTTCAGACTAAAAATGCATAATGTCAGATAATTCATCACTTCTGTTTCTTTCCTCAGCTGTTTTTCTCTTGGTGCTCTGTTCTTCAGGCACATGTAGCCTAATGTGGGCTTTGTCTGCAAGGATACATCACGTGTTGATGCCTTTTCCTGGTCTTAAAATCCAGAGGCAAACTCGGTTAGAAGGGAAAAAGGGATTTTACCTCTGTATTTATTTTAAGGATCCTTAGGTGCACCACGTCCAGGTGGAATGCACCCAAATACACACCGCAATGCCCACCCACAAAAGTTCTGGTATAACAGTATAGGTCTTACTAATCAGCATATCTATCAAAGATTCCCCAATGAGAGGCTTGAGTGAGCCCCACTCCCCACGGAACCTTCCCCTGGATGTTTCTATCTTAGTTTACAAAATGTGTTCTGGAGAGGACCTTGGGGTCTGGGGCATTCTGATCCCTAACTACAAAACCTCTAAAATGTTTCGTCTCCTAGCTTAACGAACAAGTCCAAAAATGTAGGCAAAAAGCACTAAGAATACAGAAGTTGTAAAAAGGCATATCAGGGGTATAAAAGAAAAGGCAAAAAATCATCACGGCATCATGTGAACTGGTCAAATCTGTTGTGGAAGAGACAATTCTCAACAAAAGAGCAGGAGCACCAAGACAAGGAAACCTGTCAAAATTTAATAGTTTCTTTCCATGAACCCATGAAAGCATAATTTAAACAGATGGTGAATCAAAATTTAAATTAGTAAAGACACCATTTATGGAGCCTCATTGATAGTGGGTATTGGAGAAATGTAGATGTTTACAATGGCTTAATTCCTGTGGCGTCACATGCAAAATTGTTGCTTTAAAGTCTCCACAGAATCTTCTTTACCTACTGACATTCCCGTGTTGAGACCCTTAACTTGCCCTTTCCTTTCATACACCCTTCAGACCTTTCTTCCACATAGCCTGGGGTGCCAAAGGTGTGCTTGAGATGACACCCCAGTTCTGTGACCAAGTCTGCTTCTTCTGTCCATGTGTCACCACAGAACCCATTCCTTTCAACCGTGTCACTATTCCTTCACCTTCATTCCTGCCCTATTTCACATTTATCTCATTAGATATTTAGTAGGTAAATTAATTTTTAAAAAGAAAGGAAGCAAAAAAAAATTAGATGATTTTGTAGAATCAGACTAGTACATCAGTAAAACTTCTCAAAAAGTCCCATAGAAGTTCTGCCAGCCATTGTTCCACACAGGTGATAATCTCTTCAGTGCAAGGGCTTGTTCTTTTATTATATTATACTACACTTGTATAATATATATTTTATACCAGTATAGGTATTTACTATTCTATACCAAAAGATCCTCAGTCTCACTATAAACATTAATCAACATCATTATAATACAGAAATGATAGATATGAGAGGAAGGAAAAGATGAAGCCTAAGTAATGGCCTGAGACTCAGGAGCTTTCAAATCAATTCAGATTCTACCTGTATGTAAAACCATCAATATGCCCGGATAAGAGATTTATGTTTCTGTGGCTCTCTCTGGTAGAACAGCACTGTTTTCCTGGGGTCACTCTTCTGCCATTTCTACCACTAGCACTGTAAACTTCTCAGGGCAGAGTCCCACTCACTACACGCATAAATGATGCCTGCAGCAAAGAATCTCCAAACTCTTCTGGGCTCCTGGCCTTTAACATATTATAAATATTTCATTAAGAGTTTACTAGTCATATAGCAATTACTGGTAATGCTGAAAAATGCTTTTCTTTCTTTTTTTTTCTCTCTCACAGACACAGGCACACACACCCCATTCACACAGGCTTTCTTTGGCTGCTATCACCACCACACACTGACCTTTGAAATATGGAAATAAAAGTGCTCAGAAATAAAGCTGGCAGCAACAGCAGCCCGACTGTCGTCATTTAGAATCTTAAACAAGTGGGGCCATAGTTTGCAAGCTGTCTTCATAATTACTTGAAGCAGTTGTCATTCTGGCTCTAGTTTGTTCATTACACCCCAAACAAACAGCTGATATTTGTTAAAGCACATAAGCCACTCTGTTGAGGCAGGGTTCTTTATTGTGAGGAACCCTGCAGCTGCAAGTCACATGCAGTTCATAGTATTTCCTGATTTCCTTTGCTTTATTTGCTTCCCTGCATTCCCTTTACAGCAATGTCTTTTTTTACCAGAGAGAGAGAGAGTTAAAAAAAAAAAACAAACACAATAAGGTAAACATTAGCTAACATAAAGCTTGATAGGCTTAAGGTTTATGACCCAAATCTGGTTCCCATTAAACAAATACTTTTGCTGTCCTAAAGAATGCTTAGCAATAAAAAAGTCATGGATGGAATTTGAGACTTCTTGCACTCCAATGAGACAACTGCCACTTACAGTTCAGCACTCTCCCTCTGCAGTTGCCTGAAAGGGAAGCAAATGGATAGCATCAATCTGAGCAGAATCGGGAGAGTTTGGGGAATTTCCTTTCTTTGCTCCTTTGCATCCTGAAAATGGAGGTTGTGGGTGTTGTTCTGCAGTAGTTTATGCTCAACTGGCTGATGGTTGTGATCTTCTCTGATGAGCTACTGGGTGAAAGATTCCCTTTCAGTCTGCAGTTGGCAGGTCTCCATGGCTGCTGGTGGAGATGAAGGAAGGATTGGAGAAGGTGTGCAGAAAGCAGAATTGGTTTACTCTGTGCTGTATGAGGGGAAAAGTCCTGTCTGATAAGACAGTGGGCTTGCTCTGGTAACATGAGCTTGAGAGAATAAAAACAATAAATGAGCTCCAGTAGGCCAAAGAAACTGACAGAGTCTTGTACAAGACTAAACTGTTAAATAAGCTCTGGGTGCGTGAACAGAGATCTCAACCTGGTCGTCTTCACAGCAACAGTCACTGAAAGAAATAATAAAATTTCTTTTAAAGTAGAGAAGAAAAAACCAAAACAATAAAAGATTTTAAATGTCACATATTTCATTTTGATAGCATCTCTTAATCCCTTTCTCACTACTTTCAGAGAATTTTTATATGCAAAACCCTGTTTGGCAGTCTTTCAGATGATATGAAAGATGCTATTGGTTGTCCTTATTGGAGGGTATCAACAGAGATGTTGTTACTGCAACACTTTAAAATGTGCATAAGACAAACAGTCAAGGTGAGAAAAGACCAGTAAAGGAAGAAAATGTGATTTATTTCTATCCTGTTGATTTGTAGGTCCAAGATCACTGGTGTGGAAACACGAGTCCAGCACATTGTCTAGTCTGACATCTGTGCATCCAGCACACTCGTAGCAGTGCTGAGCTATTTGAGATAAAGCTTTTATCTAGACAGAAAAAAGATGCATTCCTAGACTGCTAATCAGTCTTTCCATTAAACATGAGACAATGAGAAAGAAAGAAGGAAAGTGAGAGGCAATGGAGGTGGTCTTGTAGGTAAGGACAGTAGAGTCATGTATTATTTAAGAACTTCGAGAAGTCCAGGGAAGGAGGTAAAAAATCAAGTGTTCTTCTCACAGAAAAGGGGTGAAAAAAGTAAAGCTCAATGGAGTGAAACTGGGTAGGAGGTGGAGCACATTACATGAAGTTTTCCATTCAGTCACTTCCAGTCTTCTGCTAAAAATCTATAAATATGCACTGTGTGGAACAAGTTAGCTTTTCATTATTCACAATTTAGCCCCTTAATTTCTCGTTATCTTTCCTACATAGTGGCATCTATAGCTCACTCTTGACAGAGCTAACTTTGTCTTTCTGCTCTTGTTTGTGTCTGACTTTTGTACTTTGCATGTAAGGGGTCAAGTTAGACCTCTGCTATTTTGCCAAGCATGGGAAAAAAAAGGGGCTGGAAAAAAAGGGAATGTACAATCCATAATCTCAGCCTAGAGTATTTGCCATATGTATATTTGCCAACAGTCTAAGTAGAGATATATCTACAATACATCCTTAAGAAGGGGCTAGGAGAACTTCCCTAGTCACAGCTCTCAGCTCTGATGGGTGTTCTGGCCACTCCCTTACCCCATACTGAGATAAATGCCAACGTATGAAATCCCATCCTTCTGTGCCTGCACTTTCAGGCAAAAAAAAAGAAAAAAGGGAATCATGAGACAAGAAGGGGAATTTCAAAGTGTACAACCAATTCCCAGTCTACAGGACTGCAGGGAGTATCTGTATGTCTTCCTGCTCTGCAGGCTGGACATGATCACTGTGACCTTGTCTCTGACGGCACCAAGCCAGTGCTGCAGCAAGTTATCTGCCAGTACAGTCAGAGACAAATTGCTTTTGTCCTGATGGCAGTTTTCCTGTAATTCTGCTCAACCAAAAGAGTTTTTTCCATTTCTACATAAGTTAAACTATGCCCAACACTAACTGCACTGCAAGGATGCAGAAATAGCCATAACATCATGGGTTAAATTTGTAAAACTGTTTTATTTGTTTATTGATTCCATCCCAAATAGCAGTGAATTGTTGTGGGAAGGGTGAGGTAGAAGCATGGTGCTCCGGCAGATAACCCAAGCTGAGTAATTTATTACAAGGCATGAGCTTCCACTTGCATCCATCCTGTGCTTCCTGGTTTTCTTATATGCATAAACAAAGCAAGTTTCATTGGAGCTTTGGCAAGTCTGGCAAATCTTTCCAGTAAAAGATTTTCAAATTATTTTCCCTAGCAGCTCTGCCAGTAAGTACACCCACTGAAAAGATAGCAGAATGTTTATAAGGAAAGGGTGACAGCAGAGTAGCAATCTCCTACTATCCTTCTCCAGACATACCCTTCAATGACCAGAAAACTTTTTATGCTGGGAAATTTTAAAAGCAGAGGATGCAGCTGACAAAGATCAAGGGGAACATGGCAGTGTAAAGGGCTGCCAGAACAGAGAGGTACTGGGCATAGAATTGATGACCAAGCTGAATCTTCTACAGAAAGTTTAAGATTTATTGATTGAAATACTCTGAGGCAGTACTACAATGATACAGAAATACATGTGAAAAGATAGTGCTAAGCATTATAAAAGGCTCTGTATCTCAGCTGGGAAGTAATGTTTCTAGAAAAGACTGTCAAATTTCTTTCCCTTCAGTAGATGTTTCCTTTGTCTCACTAACTAAACTGTCCTGTCTGTTCATACTGAGACAAACACCACAAAGCTGTTGCCACTTCTAGGTGGACTGAAGGCAGTCAAAAGCCAAAGTAAAAAGCATCTTAATAAAACAATAATGCAACCACTATGTATTGAACTCTTAGTATCTGGTTTATACTAGTACGAAATACATTTAAGAGGCAAATTTTGAAAAGCAAGTATCTAACAAGGAAATTTTTTTGTTTCCGTCATTTTCCCTCTGTTTCCTGACTATGTTGTATCATTTATTTAAATACTTACAAGATAGACAGTATTCTCCCTCAATTTAAATCCTGGCAAAAGAGCATTAGAAAAAGTGACAAGACTATCATTCAAACTAAAGGGTCACACTAGTGGCATGTTACTTCATTTTCATGACAAAGATTGCATGTGACATTTAATACCCAACATCTTTCAAGAAATATAGTGAAGTGCTCCACCATTTTGACCTTTTCTTGGGTCTTTATTTCTGATTGGCTTATCCATTCCTCTCTTTCCCAGGCATTATGGCCCTATCGATCAAGGAAATAGAGATTACAGTCCACTGTGAAACAATGCGTATTTAAAGGAGGAACCATTAAGGTTTTTAGGCCCCACATCTTCTGCAACTTAGAGTTGTTATGAATAGGTCACTAGTAAATTTAAATTATTCTTTTAATTATTATTCTTTAAATTATTCTTCTCCAGCCCATTGCAATAAATTATATAATTCTATAAAATAAAGTCTTCAGGACTGGCAAAGTTACTGTGGCCACAGCACCTAACAACATCCCTAGGCAACGGGTTTGCACGAGGAATGGATTTGGCACAACTAAACCAAGAATGCTCACTGATGGGCAGCGGCTTTTGCTCATTTCCAGATCAACCTTTGTGCTACAGCAGATTTCTTTCTCTTTTGTTCTCACTCCCTTTCTGCCTCCTCTGTGTATATTTTAGGGGGAAGGCAGGCAAAATTGAAATAACTCTTTCAAAATATCCACCTGTAAAAAGTATTAATTAGTGGCACCTAGTTCTTTTGGTGGCAGTTTTCAACTGCAGATCTCAAAGCACTTCTCAGAAGTGGGAAGGGGTATTTTTAGGAATTCCCTGTGTTTGATCCAGAGTCCACTGTGGAGCCAGAAACGGAATACAGTGTTCCCCATTTCCCATGCTGAGTGCTACTCCCTAGGAACCAAAATCATTACTGACACTGTGCTGGTAAAAACATGCATTTGGGTTTGTAGAATGCTAACAGGAAACAATGAGGGACACTATAGAGAACCACCTGCTTCTCCTTTATTCACTGCTGCTGTATTTTCTCACAAAAGAAATAGTGAGCTGTAAACTGCAATTCACGGCAATGACAAATAGATCAAGGAGTTTATGGTCACTAGTGACTGGCATCAGCTCTGAATTGTGCTCTGTGGTGACCAAATTCTTAGCCACAGCACTGAAGATATAGTGCAGTACCATTGAAGTTGCCAGCAGACAGTGCTCTGTTTAAGCAGCTCAGCAAACGAAATGGATTACATTCGTACAGGGGACAAAAGGAATATAAAGGTAGGAAATGGACAAATGAGAACTTCAGGGAAGGGATTTTCAAAATGCACAGACAGCTCTAAAGAGAGCCTGACTGAAAAACTTCTATCTGAAAAGGGTGGGATGGGGAAGAAACCATTGCCTATGCAAAGTCAGCAGCATGTACATGCCATGGATACAACTTTGCAGCGAGGGCTGTATTTGCTCTTCAGTGTAGTCACCTATTACACTTTGGACTCGGCACCTTGTGAGGTTTAAGGAAGCCCAGGAAGCTGTATGAGCAGGCTGTGATGCTGCATGAGAACTGGCCACAGCTACAGTGAGAGCAGGACCAAGTGAGTGAAGGGGGAATTCTCTTCTGCTCTCCCTAAGTTGCTCAGTCTTTGGTAGTCTGGTAGCACGAGAGGCATTGGCTCTCCAGAAAATGCCAATATTGTTTGTTTGTCTGCTTTCCATCTGATCTAGGGTGAAGGTTCACTAAGAATTACTTTTAAAACTTGAACTTTACTAGAAATCTTGTTCTTCAAAACCGCTCTCTTTATGGGAACTTGGCTTGGATTAAATTTTCATCAGGAAATATTTTTAGAGTTCAAATTGTTGAGGGTTCAAAAGTTTCAAGAGTTCAACAGTCAAAATACTCTGCATAGGGTACTCAGCTGAGATTTTGGAGATTTTAGCTCAAGGGTGTTACCCCTGCTCTGAAAAGAGAATCTTTAACTTAAATTATGGGGTACAGGCTAATCCTTGGTGTCGTGTTGTCCTCCCCTTATTCTTCTCCACCAAAAAAATAAACAGCCAAAGCCCAAAAACTCCAACCCAAAAATAATTATTCAAAATAGTTATACACCTTATTCTCCATTCATTTCGGTGCTACCATGTAGCTGGCTTTGCTGCTGGATTTCCATGGCCATTAAGGGAACGTTTTTGTGCACATTTTATGCACAGAACAAATGTTCTTGTTGCTTGCTCACTTCTCAAGTTGATGGCAAATATCATCTGCAGTTCCAAAAATCATCACAGCCTTCAACACTCATCATTTTCTGTCTTCTCTCTTTCTGTTTTACATCCAAGGGCTATCTTTTTATTAATATATTGCTTACTGTTTCCTCGGTAATAATATCTTAGTCCCTTCAAAAGTAAAAAAATTAATCAGAAGAGATGTTAAAACTTTTCTTGACCTTTAGAAACATTCTGTCCTTTTCCCTTCCCATTAAAATACTGTCCAAGAGATGATTTAACTTTGTTTCCCAAGGAATATTTGTTTTTTCATTGTTCCTTTTATATTTTCTATGTTTCTCTTTGGCTGAGTTGTTTGCTGTAGGTGGTTTTCAGACCTTTTTTTTCAGAGCGGGTAAACAAAGTAATCAATGTTGTAATCGACATTCTTGTCATGAAAAGGTTTCTCTCCAAAGAAGGTTTATGCGGCCTTCACTAATAGGGGACTTAGTCTAAGAGTGAAATCCAAGTTTAACCAAATTTTAGTTAAAAATTCAGGTAACCACTGTGGGAATTTATTCAGTAACTGGATCCCCTCAACCAAGTGTGCTTGCTACCAGCTCTCCTGTGTTTCACTATGTGCTTTTTGAACCCCAGCTGTAGCAATCTCAGCATTCACCCGTCAGCAAAATTCAAGTCCGTGATTCAACCTTTTTTAGGCCTCATTCTCCCTGCATCTTGAGTGCCACAGCTCCTGGAGAAGTGTCCTGGGCAGGGGAAAGGCTTGGCACAGGAGAGCAGCAGCCTGCCTACCCACCTCTGGAGTAGGGACGGGGGGAGCCTTCCCCAAATCACCACACAGGAATAGATGCTGAACCTCTCCCCTGCAACTCCAACAGCCAAGGATGGAGGCTGTCTGAGCTCTCAGGTGATGATGTCTGTAAAGCACAGATCCTTGCAGCATATTTTTTCTTAGTTTGGGTTTTCTTTTGGTTTTTTAGGGTTTGTTGTTGTTTTTTTAACTACAACATAATTTATGTGGAACACTCTGGGACTTGATAACACTCAGCCTGCAGGCTCATGCCTGAGAATGCACCTAAGCATAAATTATTGCACAATAATTCAAGCCCTGTCTGGTCTTATTGCTTAATAAAATTAACATTGTGATATGAACCAAAATGTCTTGAACTGAAATTGCACTTTTTCAAGAGTTCAACTAAAAGAAAAAGCCCCCAACCACTTAACAAAAAAAAGGGGTTTTATGAGTGAGGTAAATATAACTCTCTTTCATCTCAAGCCTTTCTTTTTCCTTTTTTTACAAGCCAGCAACTTAGTTGCTTTTGTTCTGCAAGTAATGTGAGAAGCCTTTTAATACATATTCTGGTTTCATCATTCAGAAGCAAAGCAAAACCAGAAAGTTGCATGTGTTCCTGGATTTTACCTTTAATGAAAAATACCTTTTCCACAGTATTTTGTAACACCAGCAGCAAAAGGAATAGTACAGTGTTCTGAAGAAAATACCTAGGAGACAGGAACTTCTCTGCCACCCTCTTTTTAAAAAGTTCCCAAAATTAAAGCGGTGCAGGAGTTCCTCACCGCTGTCTTGGTGACAAACCAGGGGGTCTCTGCTCCTCTTAAATTCAAATGTGTACAAATATACACCAGCACATAAGGAAGCCCTAAGATTGTGCTGACAAGGAGTGAGTGTGAGGAAGACTGACTGAAGAAGCAGAGCCATGAAATATCTGTTAAATTGACAGGAAGGCTTGAGAATTAAAGGTAGTAAAGCACTTGTGTCAGGCAGCTTATTTGCTCTTTTATGTCTGCAGGAATGTGGAAAATCTGGCCTTTTACTGGAGAAGTCAGCCTCTCACAGCGTCCAAGGATACAGCCTTCCGCAGCTCCAGAAATTGTATCGGCTGCACAGACACAGATCACGCAAACAGCTTCTCAAGTGTATAACTTGCAACTAAAGTTACAGAACTTCATTTTATACAGCTTCAATGGAAAAGATGCATTTAATTCCTAGGCTAAAGCTCCAAACCCATGCTCATAATTTGGGGTGTTTTTATTTCTTGACGGGAATCATCCCTTCTCTCGCCAAATAAGCAGTGATTACACTGCTCATACCAATTCGTGTCAAGACAGGAAGATTGTTTGAAACAATCTATGTCATGGTTAATACACTAAGCCTGTGAGTGGTGCCATGGAGTTTATTTTGCAAATGCACTAAATCTCCTTACAATAAAAAGTCTGAGTCTGAAAGTAGATATTTATTAAGGTAGCCCTAAGGAACCACAACATAGTAACTACTGAGAAACACAACACAAAAAAGAAATAGATATCTAGAAGTGCAACTGAGTGAAACAAAAAAAAGCAAGGGTGTCCTTTTGTCAACCTCCTCTATGTGCTGGAATGAAAAAAGTGCATTTGAATCAGAATCAAAGACAGAGAACTGCTGGGTCTGCTCTCTACATGCCTTTGAACCGGCCTAAGCATGCCTCAGTCTAGGCTGGGAGACGTGCATATACTAGCTTGAGCATTTCACAATTATGAAAACTAAGAAGCCTTTCGTGTATTTTGTTTAGTTAAATGTAGCACCAAACACACCTTGTGAAAAGGGTTTTGAACAAATCTTCATGTATCGTTCAAAGGCAAGTAAACAGAGAGACACTGACTGGTTCATCTCTCCAGTCAGGAGACTGGGAAAGCACACAACTTTGTATCAGGTGCTACTTTTTAAATGGGATATTTTCAATGTAAAGTCTACAAGAACTTCCTGTGGACTTGCAAGAACTCCCTTAGGAGTTCCGACTAGAATGTCTTGGTCACCATTTTCGGGAGATGCCGTGATACAATTATTAGTATCCACCCTAAGGTCTGGAGACAGAGGAGCAACAGGGCAGTCAGTGCAACTATGCCAGGGTGCTAATACAAAACAGAAATAAAGGCACAGTTTCCACAATGGAGGACAGTCCAATGTGAGTAGCTTGGAAAAAATCAAAAACCTTGAACAGAATGAAGAAAAGAATTAGGTCACTGAGTCTGAGCCAGGAAAAAATACACACAAGAGGAAATTAGAACAGCAGAAGTATTTCATATTAGCTCATCCAAAGATTTAACGTGCATAGGCAGCATTATGTTCTCTCTTCTGGAAAGCTATTATGGGCAGGAAAGATTGTTAGGAATTTCTATGCCATCTCCACAATGTAACCAGTCCTACCCAACAAATTACATATGTGGCAGTATACATATGATATGAGATAGACTTTAAGCTTGAAAGCTGAATGCTGAACTCGACCTAATGAGAAACAGCACAAAGCCTGCTTGTTAACCCTTTTGATGCTGTACATTACACACAACCATCAAGATTGCAAAGAATTACCCAACATTGTTATTCTCCTCGCTGCACATGTGGAAATTTAATTACGTTAACATTTTTACACAATAAAATCACTGCCTCAGATGCTGGAAAGGTGCTGTTGTTTCCAAGGATTCTTTTTGGTTTTTTGCAGAAGGTGGATGCAGTATAGGACATGATAAGCAACAGCTTGTAGAAGCCTTTCCCTGGTGCACGAAGAGTAATAAATGATTGGAAACAACTTGCACAGAATTACCAAAGGAAAATTGTGTTTGTTCAGCCTGATTGCCGTCTGTGATGAAAGACTTGATAAGGGGAGAACAGTAAATTTACTTCAATTTCCATAAGGCTATTGACATATTCTTTCACTGCGTCCTCAGAGCTGAGGAGATGTGAGGAGATGGATGGACATGAGCTGGGAAGAACTGCTGTACTGTTGGGCTTGAAGGCTTGTACTCAATGGTGCAAAGTACAGCTGGTGGCCAATTATGAGTGTGTTCTGTGATTCAGGTCTGGGGCAATATATCTAACAGCAACCTGAGTGACATGAAGAAAGGCACCCTTAGCACCCTCATAGATGACACCAAACTGGAGGACAGGGTCATCTTTCAAAAGGAGCCAAAGTCAGGAGATATGAACTAGGCAGAAAGCCATGATGCTGAACAAAGGCAAGCACAAAGTCCTGCACCTGAGATGGAATAGCCTCATGCAGCAACAGAGGCTGGGACCTGTGTGGTTAGATAGCAGCTCTGCAGAAAATATTCTGGTGGATCACAGTGGACAAGTTGAATGAGTGGATTATTATTGCAGCAAGAAGACAAGCAAGAAGTCAAAGGCAGTGTTTCTTTCCTTTTACTTATCACTTATGAGCTCGTATCTGGAATATTCTGTATGGTCTGGGACCCTTTCATACAAGACAAACTAGAGAGAGTTCTCTGGAGGGCCAAAGAGAGAATAATAATTTCCAAAGTGTAGAAAGGAGAAACTAAAGGAACTGGTTTTTCTTAGCTGGAGAAAAAAGGCATAAAGAGGACTGTCCCCACTGCCTAAAAGGGATCATAGAGGGCAATTCTCTGAGATGCACAATATAAGGACAAAATGCAGTGAGTGATCACACACTTCAGTAAGGGCAATTTCAAGAAGGGTAGTGGAGCACTGGAAGAGGGGCCCTGAGAACAGTGGGTTCTCCTTTCTTTGAGATCCAAAGTACTCACCCGTACCAGGCCCCGAGCAAACTGACCTAACTTAGGAAGTTGGCCCTGCCCTGAGCGGGGAGATGGACGAGGTGATTACCTTCTGACCCAAATTTTTCTGTGGTCCTATGATAACAAATACCATGTGCCTAAAAAGCCTAAAGCCTGTATCACACATAAACTCAGCCTCACTACCCTGCTGTATGGTGTATGTCCCAGTAGGAAAGCTCTTCTCACAGCTAGTATATGGCGATTAAGGGAATGCCCATGCTTTTGTAAAAAGCAACACCTATGAAGTGGTTGTAGCACTTCAAAGGCCCTTTGAATTCACAAATCTTATCTTGTAGGAAATATTCTAACCCCTGAGCAACTCACCCCAGTTCAAAAGAGAGCTGCTCTGCAATTCATTTTCTGAAGCCTCTGTTGAAATAAGCCAACATACAAGAAAAAATGGAAGAATTGTACTGGCAAGGGAACAAGCAAGTAGGGACTGACTCTACAGTCGGTTGATTAAGGCATTGAAGTGAAAAAAGAACTGGTGACAATTAGAAAAGGGTAAGATGAGAAGGTCTCTGCTCCCCAGCACATTCATGTGTTTTATATGTGAGAATCATCAATTAAATGATCCAGGGAGAACAGAAAAACACCTACGTCTTCTCTTCCAGCTGAGATAATTTTTGCATCTGCTCACCAGTCAATAATAAGGGAAAGAAATAGAAAGAAAGTGAGAACTTACACTGCAGAGGCTGGAGAATTAAATTTTGTCCCTTTTTCAGCCATAGACTACCAATGTGATACAAGGTCTGTCCCTCAAATCAACATTTCACAGGCAGTGAGCTGTAACAGGAATCCTTTGCTTGACACCTTGAGATCTAATACAGAGAGCACTGGTCCATTTCCAAGTGTAACTGGAGCCAGCGTGAGCTGTGCTGTGAATATAGGCTACAGCTATTTAGTGCTCCCAGGACCACTCACTGCTCCCGAGACCAACTGCACGGAGTGCATCTGTCCATTCTCAGCTTCCAAAAGATCATGGACTTCTTCACAGTTTCCACTGGGACTAGTTCCTGGCCTAGCTTGACTCCTGTGCTCAGGAATTGCCAGAGGAATTGGTATGAGCCAAAACTATGTCAGGAACTGTTTTAAGAATTCAGAACAGGGTTTGAGTGGTCACCAGAGCATAAGGCCTACAGCTACACGTGGAACAATGAGAAAAAAACAAAATACTGAGTAAAGGTTGTGACGCAAGTGCTGTCCTCCTCAGTTAGTAAACATGCCTTTCCTCTGCTACCCTTCCAAGTTAGGCTTTCAAATCTTCCGTGTTTCCTTTCTTTTCTGAGCTGTTTAGTAGGTGTGTGAGATAAGATCACGGTGCGCTACTGATCAAAATCAGTAAGATACCCCATTAATCCTCCTGCCTCTCTTTATCTGTTGCAGCATTTTAAACTTCTATTCCAAACTCTTTGCGTAAGGGCTCACTTCATCTCATATTTTATAGCATGAAATCCAGCCAGGACCCAACACAGGCTAGAACTGCTTTATAATGAAGATTGTCAAAAGTGATAACAATGTTTTTGAACAACTGTGTGTGTAAGACAGATGTGATGCTTTAAATTATCCCATTCTTTAATTAACACTTGGTTTTGTCTCTCAGTTCATGAAGTCTGTCTTAAATATTTTTAATGCTGATTTAGATCATCAAATGGGAAAAAAGTCTTGCAGTTCCCCAGTTCAGGGGACCTAGCACTGATAGTGATTGAAGTATCTCTGAGATGTCTCTAATTTGTACCGTTTTAGAAACAATTCCTATGAAGCAAAAGGAGACGTCCAGAAGCACCAGTTTCTCAGTGTCAGACTAACAGACCTCAGGCCTCAATGCTGCTTCATGTTTTTCCCAGAATACATTCTCCTGGAGCTGGCACAGGCTCTGGTACAATGGACTATTTCAGGTCTGTGTTACGGCTCCTTTGTGCTATCCTGCAGTGAGAAAACTGATAGGTCACACATGTGTTGAATAAAGGGGTATCATTTGTTTCTCTGTAAAAGCCATATTTGACTGTAACAGTAGACCTGTCAAAACTCAGACATGTCTGAGCATCCTTGCTTCAGCTCCACAATTTCACATACCAACTAGGAGGCCTGAGAGACCCCTCACACAGGTCCCCAATGCCGTGTGCACCACAACGGAAGTGCATTCTTCCCTTAGTAAGAAATGCCCCATTCTGAAAGACGAATCTTTCAGAGTATGTGGATGGTATAATGAAAATCCTTTTGTCATTAAAAAATACCAAATTTTAGAAAAAAGGAATTTTCAAAAAATGGTTTGGGAAAAATGGAATTAAATCTCTACAAAATCTCAATCATCCATACTGCCAGCTGCTGTGAGATCAACAGACGTGCGAGCCAAGTAGCTGGGGAGCCATCAATTCAGAGATCAGGAATGTGTCAGCCTCAGAAGCTGGGCATATCAAGGAGCCTTGAGCAGTAGAAGACAGGCAGCTCAGGAGACCTAGCTGGCAGAAAGCATCAGCTTCTTTATTGTCAAAATTTTTTTTCAGTAAAAAATACATTTCAGCATGTTTTTGACACGATGTAAACCTCATAAACCCACCAGAGACACGACTGAGTCACCCTAACTCTGCCAGATGTGAATGTCATTTGGAAGATGGTGGAAGAGAAGAAGGCTGGGGGAGCTGCTGTGTCTTGAGGAAAGCAAGATATTGCCAGTAGGTCTCAAGTGCTCTTTGCTATTTACGGTATTGCAGAGAAATCACTTCTCAGTAGCAGATTTTTTTTTTCCCCTGGGGACTAAAAGAACCACAGTAGAACAAAGTAGGATGACCTACCCTGTTCCATTGGGCAGCCCAGGCTAGGGCAGTACAAGTGCACTGATGTGGGAGGTGGCCTCATTGCAGTTTAGGGCACTCACAGCTCAGGGCAGAGGTGAACGAAGGGGTGCATAACAGCTGAGCATTTGTAACTTTGCTCCAGTTATGGAACTTGTGAGCTTTTATGTCCTGCTTTCCTTCACAGAAGTTCCCTTGCTCTGCGTGTTGACTCAGAGCTGCTGCAAGACCAAAGCACTCTTTAACCCTATGAACAGCATGTGCCTGATAAGTCTGACTGCAGGACGATATTTTTTTCTGACTGAACAGAAACCAAACCTGTTTTGTTGGAATCCAAGAGTTACTTTGCTGTTACTGTAAACTGCCAAGAAGACAGATTGCTCATGTGGGATAGGACACAGGTTTGCCATGTATGACCACAACTCGAGCAAGTCCTTCAAGGCTTGACCTTGCATTCCTTTCTTCTGTTTTGCTCTCCATCCTGCTTTCTCCTTTCTCTTTGGCCCCTCATTCTCTCTAGGCATCATCTTGTACCCCAAGAATAAGTCTTTATCTCCATCTCAGACTGTCTCAGTTCTTTCTATGGTTGCAGCCTCTCTGAATTCACATTATCCCCCATTTTAAGCGAAGGGAAGGCCTGAAGCTCAAAAATCAATAGGGAAGTGCAAGAAAAGTAGCACAATCCAGACCTAGCCACAGGCAGCTCCTTTTATCTTCCTGAGATGAAATGTTATTTCTGTAGAGAGTGCCTTTTCATTTGGAATCCATCTTTTCAATGATGAAATAACACTTCTAAAAGCACCGCATCAGAGAGGACGGTTCTTTGGGGACACAGTGATAATAAGCAGCAAGTGACAGAGGATAATCTCAGCAAGCATTTAGTAAGGTAGGAAGCACAATACCTATTCAGCCTTTGATTGGGAAGAAAACTTCAAACTGGGATTAAGCCCAATCTCTAGCATCCATGACATCTCTAAAAAAGGCAACCAGCTGCTGAGGCATAAAAGAGCTACCATCAGAAATTCAGAGATTCCAAAAGGCTCTGCACATTTTTCCTCTGGAAATACTAATCTTGGACAAAATATTAGTACGCAGTTAATTGTAGCTATTTTCCTCAGAGTTATTAGCTTTCCATTTTCATGTCCAAAGCAAGAAGATCTCTGTTCTTTGAATCAATGAGATCTCTCACTTGGCCTTTCATATTTCTGAAAGATCCCATGACAATAGTGGGATCCACAGACTTAAATTATTTGAATTCAAGTGGCTTTGCCCCAAAGAGTGTATAATCCCACAGTTGTCATTACCATGATGTTTCATAATAAGAACCTAAAATTTTGGAAAACCAAAATTCCACTTTTTTCTCCTTTCTTAAATAAATAGAGGAGCACAGATAAAAATAAAAGGAATTAGAAAAAGTTTTACTGTAAATAAGCAGTTCTGCCTCAGCTGCCATCAAGCATTATGCTTCATTTTCAGAGTTGTAGCACACCTGGGTGACTTATGTTTCCTTTAATTTCCTTGCAATTCCTGGAAAATAATATGTCTCATTATGTTCTGCAAAACAGTAGCATTTCTGTGAGATGACCCAAAGTATCTAATCATCACAATACTTTCCTTTTTTTTTCTTCACTAAACGGAACCAACAGGCACAGAAGGTATTTAGCTTTTAAAAGAACAGTTGGCATTCAAAATTTAACGCACTTCTATTATTTCAGCTAAGATGATTAATAGGAAACAACAATTGTCTGGCATATTGCATTTAAAACTGTACTATGGAACACATCCTCAATTACTATGAAAAAAGTGTACAAGGAATATACCATTAAATACATTTCAGTCAGGGAAAGAGCTGGTAAAAGTTAAGGCAGGTAGTTGTGTAAAATTCAGATAGTACTGGCACCATGGGGGCATGTTGTGGGGCTGTGGTGTACATTATTGTTACATAAGAGAGGCCTTCAGCTTCAAATGCACAGCAAATGGGACACATTTAAATGAGACACTGAAGGGAATTAGCTGCAGAAAATTAATGCCAGGCGAGCCCATTCTAAACACAACGTGCCCAACCCCTTGTCTGAAAAACAATAAAGCTGGAAGTAGATATTCGTTCATGACGTCAAACTACATGTTTGCATGTGTGATCTCTGCTCTCAGCCATCACACACAGCCATGCATGCACTCACATACACACAGGGAGCCACGGAGTTGAAATGCATGTGCAAAAACCATGCCACTCACTTTTCCCTCAGCACACATCTTAAATGGGTCACAATAACGAAAGCACATACATGAGAAGGCACATGAACAGCTGTGCATGCCAGATATCGAACAAGCGTGGGAGCGTGGAGGTAAAGCACTAGTTTGGACTACCACACAACCAAACGAAAATGCAAAGAAATTACACTTAGGATTTCACAATTTATCATCTGATATTCCAGTCCCGTAAAGTCATTTGTGTGTGTGTTTAAGATGAAAAATAATGCACAATCAGAGATGTAAGAGCTGTAACCAGAATCACTGGGTGTGGAGACTGATTGACAAGATATGGTCAAGAAAAGCTATGTATTGCACAGATTTACAGGGAATTTAAGAACTGGAATTTCAATCTAGAAAATGGAAATTCTTAATTTCAGCAATTTGTGACAATTTTATGACCTCAGATGTACTGTTATAACATTAGAACGGAGGGAGAAATTAATCACCATATTCAAAAATAGTTGAATTTTCTTAGCTTGTTCATGCTTGCTTATCAGTTGTGAGTGCATCTTCCTAGCCACTCAGCATCCAAACATATTGGAAGTATACTCCAGGAACACAAAGGGTAGATGCTATGACTTATTAACACAGTATTGAATGTGTGCAAATAGGCTCCAAGTTTGAAGATGATTTCCAGGATTTTTGTGGGTAGAATTTGTGTATATGTATACCTCTTGATGTTAAAGTTCCGTATCTGCCATTAATGAGACAGATTGTGTGTTAAATACACACTTTCATCAAACTGTGCAGACTATTTCAGGGTTTTTAATTCACGATATTAAAATACATGTGAAAGTACAAATAAAACAATGCTCTGGAATTTAAAAATAGCAATTTAATTTCAGAGGGTTTACCATTTTGGCATAGGACAGAAGGAGTGGGTGAGATAGCGTTTAATGACAAAATTATTAGCCAGATCTACAGTTAAGATACATAAATAATTCATCTCCACACCAGAAATGTCTTTCTGAAAATCTACTGCATGTCTTCCCTCTGTGACGAACATGTAACACGCCATTATTTCAATGTTAGTTGCAGTGGAGACCAGATAGAGGAGTTCAGAGTGCCTACTGTGCAAGGGAAAATTGTTTGCCCTATTCAGAATCGTTAGTGCTTGACGTGGCAAAGGCTAAATACCATGAAGAACAGTGAATGGCTTTCAGCCGTTAGTGCTGATAGACAAGTCTATTGTTTATTTTTGGAATTAAAGCTAACCCACTCCTGTTAAACCTAGATATGCGTCAATCCATTGCTATATGTAAAGGAAGATGCTAGGTCACTTAGACCAACAGGAGAAAAAGACCAAAGAGCATTTAATCCATTTGGCCCTGAAAAGAAATTCTTCACTGGATAGGAAAATCAGTGAGCCTGCGTGAGGAGCATTTTTGATTATTGTTAATCTTTTTTTTCTCTGAGGCAAAGAACAGATTTTAAACTATTTATTACACTAGAGGTTTATTTGGGACTGCTGAAAGACAAGTGCTAAGTAAGTGCTGGAGAGACAGGCCTCTTTTCGTCTAGGTACAGACCTGGAGAGCAGCACTTCATGCTTGCGGTCAGCTGTGTAAGGACAATTAACCAGATCTGCAGGCAGGCTGAAATGAAAAACTGCAGTCTTTGTTTTGCCACAGCCCAGGGCTGGAGATTTACATGTAACACAGCATCCTCAGTCAACAAGAGGGGCAATTAGATGATGCCTCTGCCTTTCTGAAGGAAACACATTACTGTATTGCCTAAGAACTAAGCAAGAAAAAAAATATTTATATGATCTAGGTCTATCTGTTGTAGTACAGTTAAAAAATTGAGTGGACATGAAATTTGTATAGCCTTGTAGATAACTTTGGAAAGACACAAGACACATTTGAGAGGTATAAAGCTAAATGAGTTCACCACGTGAAGATCAGGACTGCTGTTTTGCAAAACAGTTCATTTTTGATTAACACTTGGATATTCCTGTGCCAGTGTCCCTGTCCTAGCTTCACCATTTCTCAAAGAAGTCCTAGAGCCTTTCTCTCCCCTTGTCCCTCTGCTCCTGATTTATGCTCTAGAACACTCAGCTCAGTACACATAAACAGACATTTTCCTTTCTCAAATACTACTCCATAAAATCTAGTTCTTTCTGCTCACCCTAACAGACTTCNTCCCACCCACCCTGAAAATTTTCCTTGTTTGTTGTCTGTGTGACACCCTAATCAGCTTCATCACATGATCAAAGTCTTTTGTCTACGACCTCTTGTTGCTGGGGAAGCTGGCTGGGACGCTGCTCTGTACCCAGGCTGCCATCTCTGTACACATGGGCTGCCACGTGAGCTGGTGATCATCCCCCCTTTGAATTTCTGTCCCCTCTTAATATGTAAGGCAGAGAAGGCAAATGATACTCAGGGCTGAAAAGGGGGCTGCAACTTGCAGCAGCTGCACACAATAGAGATCCTGATAGAAAATAGAAATGACAGAAAAACACCATCATCTCTTCATTGCTACAGTACAACAATAGAGAGCAATTCGGTTTGGGGTAGATTAACAGACTGTGAACAGCACTGTTACAGCAGTGTGATGCACATGGCTCCTGCCTCAGCTACATTATGAAAACACTGTCATGCTTATGAAGCCCCTGTGAGGTGTTAGCTAATTTTATCAGTGTAAAGGAAGAAATAACTGATATCAAGAGATGTATTCCAGAGTTATTTTCCCCAGAAAAATTTATTAGAGGAAGAAGGTTGTTTTTCAGTGTATTCATCAGGCATTATGAATCTGGAGACAAAACCAACCATCCTAACTGGGTCCAGAATACAAAATCTGGATTTCAGAGAATTTGAAACTTTAAATTCTAAAAATCTGGGAAATTCTGCATTCTGGGCAAGTTTCTTTTCAGTTCTTAGATGTGGGGTTTTCACAGTAGGAGTAAGAAATTACCAGTCCTATTATTTATGTCTACAGTTCACTTTGAGCTAGGATGGGGGCTTTTACACTACGCTTGCTTCCTTCAGTTTCGTATTCTGGGGATTTTCCTGAATTACCACCAGCATGTGTATTCATAGGTGACTCCCATAAAGTCACTGCTTACTTTTAAATTACTTACTGTGCCCAAGATTTCAACTGGAACCTCGTACTCCTTCCATTCCTGTCTTAGAAGCCATTAGGAGGTCTTTCACTCAGCTGCATACACTGGCTCCTGTGTTGTGAGTCTTATGTTTCCTTACCTCTTACACACTTAATTCCAAATTCAAAAGGCCCTTTAACACATAGTTTGTATTCCATAACATTACAGGACCTTTCTTTTCAACTTTTATTTTCCAGCTGGAGAGCATTTTCTGTAGGATTGTTTTGCAATTTTGTTTTCAGTTTGCACATAACAAGACATCACGACACATCTGCTCTTCATAGTGTTCAGCAAGTGTTTTAATGGAAATAAACATGATATCCTACAAGAGAAAGTCCTAGGAAAATGAGACAACAAAGGACAGCTGTGACCTGGATGAAAAACTTTTTGTGAGGGAATTCCTCTTGCAGCTTTAGGTTTCTCTTAACAGTCTTTGGACCACTGCCCTCAACCCCTATGTTTTTTCTCTGTGTTGCCTCAACTCTAAACCTAGGGGTGGATTGGGCATTACTGAAGGACCTCCAGCTCCAGCTAAGATGAACAACTGGGCAGTGGAAAATTCTTTTCATTGCCCAAACCTTGCCTCTGCAGGGCCTTTACAGCCCCACCACAACTGGATGCCTTGGCTTTGCATCCCTGTTAACCCTGATGGCAAGTCTACCCCAAGGAGTGATCAGACTTCTCTGGGAAGGACACCTTTGGTGCACAAACCTTCTCTTGGAAACCCCTTTGCAGTACTTCTTAACTAGATTCATAGGCTTTGTTATTCTCCTAACCCTAAAAATTCAAGTATGGCTGCAAAGGGGAGGCCTGGGGAAATTATTTCTTTCGGTCTGTTTTGGCTGCAGCTAGGTCTCCCTGGTGTTACTTTTGTGATGTAGTTGATGTGGAGTTGCAAAGAAGCTGCTAAAGGTAAGCCTGGGCATCAAAAATAATTTTCCCCTTTTCATTTTGTCTGTGGGAAGAGGGATCTTGAGTAAAAGATTCAATCACTTTCAGGGTTACACCTAAAACAAGATGTGAGGCCAGCACGCCCCGTGGAAGAGGGGATCACGGTGAGGCCCAGGATGCAGGAGGATTACTGCAGGACATACTGCTCAGCACAGCAGCATGTGAGACCAGGGGTCCCAATCCACCAGACTGCCTGCTACTCTCACCATTTCTCACTCTCCCATCTGTCAGTTGGAGAGATCACTGGTTACTGGGTCTTTTTGGAGCCCTCTAGCAGAGCTGAGCCCTGCTTGGGCTGCACAGCAACTTCATAAGTCTCGACCTGATAAAACACCCTAGAGCCTCAGCCAGAAGTAGTTATAGCTATGGATGGAAAGAAGATGGCTGGAAAATGTGATTTCCATCTCCTGGAAAGGTCATATTTGAGGAAAAAAAGATCATCTGGGAAGGCACACAAGACCAAAAAAAAATTATGTCATGGAGAAAGAACTACGAAAATTAAATCTGTTTGCAAATTAGAGCCTTTCACCTTGCTGAGAGAGGTATTTGCATGTGTGTTTTTGCTTTTCTTGGCAACATCTTTTCAGACTAGCTACAGGGATCTACCTGTCTGTCATCTCTATTTTCCTGGAGGAAAACAGGGTTTGCTTTTTCCCTTGAGAAACTCCCCCTTTCGCTTTTGCAGGGAGGACAGCTCCTGTGGATGAATTGCTGCTGCAGGGGCCGTGCTGTCGCTGCCCTTAGTGGGGGCCGCCCTGGTGCACAGCTGTCCCTGGCCATGCCACTGCTGCTCTGCATCTGCTGCCTGGCCCCGGCTTCCTCGCTGCAGGGAGAAGGTTGTGTAGGGGAAAATGTGTAGGAGAAGAGAGGAATGAGGAGAAGAAGGAATATGAAAGCAAGCCTGCCTAACTTTTAACCTAGTACAGAAGGTGACCACAAGGGTAGAATCTTGTCTTGGATCCAGCGATACAGACCTAGGGAAAAAGTATTAAGAACTTTGATGGTGAGGCTCCACTTTAATAGACAAGGTGCCTCTTGAACTGCACTCTGCCTCTCTCCTCAGCTCTCAGCACCTGATGATGTCAGCCTTGACCCCTTTCATTTGATACTGTTTACAAGGAGAAACAATATTTGGACAGTATTTATACTTCTTGTAGACTACCTCAGCAACTGGCAATAGTGGCCATAAGATGTGACCGATGAACCCACAAATAAATACTCCCTTGGACAAATGTTTAAAACTCTGGGTTATGGCACCTTAGAGGCAACCTTATCAAATACAAAAAACATTAAAGGTGACTTAAAGAGCAGTTCTGGAACATTTGAGCTTGTAGTTACTTGTCACATAACTGTGAATAGGGCCAAATCAACTAAAAGTCCTTCTGTTTCCTTTTCCTTTATATATAGCTTTTTCCACTAGGAGAATACACTTCGGGCTCTTAATCACTTCTCCAATATCACAGAGTGTCAGCTTTATTTAGTGAAGTGATACATATTTCAGCAACAAGATTTTATGGACACATCTACATTTTATTTTTCTGTTTAGCTAGGTGGGTTTTTTAATCCCAAGGGTTCCTTGATAGATGAAGATATTTTTATTTGGAGACTAGTACTGATTGTTTGGGTAGAAACCAACTAGGTCTGCTGGAATGCATTTTTAAACTTATCTCTTTTTATAGAAGTTGTTTTTTTTTTTTTTGTTAACAACTCTTATGCATTGTTCTGATTATGCTATGCACTGAATCCTGTAGACAAAGACCACACTGCTGTGTAACTAAAGAACTGTATCATAACACATACATGCAACAGATTGATTACAGCTTCAGAGGAAGTGATTGTTTCGACATTTCCTAGGTTCTCACTTCCTCTGTTTGCAATCTTGAATAAAATCCCTGTTAACAGAGCTGGCTTAATACAAATTCTTTAATTTTTCTTTTTGGATCAATTAAAAGGAAGAATAAACTGTACTGTATGCAATAATCTCCTCTTCCCAATGTATATTGCCATCAGAGATACACTCACGTTTCTCAACCCTGAGAGTCCTCCACTGCTTCATCTCTAGGATGAATGTGTCACTGGGTATCCTGGCCTCAGGGTGAACTCTGCCTTTGCCTTCCTTCTGTGCACATCCTTGAGACATGACAGGCTGAGCTTCCTTCACATCTTTAACTGTGGCAACCAGCACTTCAGACTGGATCTCTGGGTGAATATATTACAACCTCTGATGAAATTGTCCTCTTTTTTCTGCCTGACTGATGTGGCAGGGACAGCTGTGTTTGCCACACATCAGAAATTTTCCTTTTGCTGTCCCAGACCAGCAGCAGACTAGCACATATGGAGAAAATATGGGAATTGGAGCCACTCCTCTGCCACAGCAAAAACTCCCCAGACTCACATGCCCTCCTCCCTGGTCTCCACATGCACCAGTGACTTGCTGGGACCTACACAGTCCTCCACCCTGCTCACAAGCCAGATGGGATAGCCACACTCTCTCAAAAGAAATCCCACCAACTAATCAAACCCCTGCTTCCACCAGTGACCTGGGAATCTATTTAATCTCCCCACATCACAGACCCTTTGCCCCTTTTGGAAAACGTTGCCTATAGATGTGACCACAGGCGGATTTAGACAACTCAGTTTCTTACAGAGAAACTCATTAATAATTCTGCCTCAGGCCACAGTGAGCAGGAACAAAAAAAATGTGCAAGCTTAGTACTCCTATTCAGTTTGTTGTTTCTCACTCCCCTTGGGGCAGCACAGTTGTGGATACACTGCTGTGTTTTGATTCACCTGTACTGTATGAAGCCGCTGCCTCCCAAGCTCTACCTTTATCTCACTTTACTTCAGACTTTCCAAACTGAACTGATAAATGTTTCAGTTTGATCCTTAGCCTTACCAAGTAGCCTGTGCAACCCTGCTTGGCACCTAGAATTAACATTCCCCCAGTCAATTGCTTGACCATTGTTTAACTTTTTGACATTATACCCAAAGATGCCTTATCTCCTTGCCATTGTTTCACTTCCTCCTTGACAGTGCTTGCAGTTCCTTCTGGTTCAAGTCAATTCAAGTCAAACCAGGCACAATTACATCCCAGAAGTGAAACGAGGCATACAATCCAACCCAGCTTAAGAAAACTGGTTTAATTTCCATATTCAATCAGCAAAGAGAGCAAGATGCCTTTGGAGGCCTGCTGGAGGGTGTCTGGTCCGTTTTATTGAGGCGTATCTGAAGGACAATGCAGTTCACCAAATCATACGTGGACTGACAGGGAAGTGGCAAATGCCTCTGTTTAGCTGCCTACTTCACTTCTGCAGATGGACACAGAAAGGTGCAGAGAAGTGATGCCTTAGGTTTTAACTTTCATGTTTTTCAAATTCTGTACTGCCTAGTGTGTAACTCTGAAGTTTCTTGTAGCCTGTTAACTTCTGCTCTCTCGTGCTAGGTAGACATAACAAAGCCTCTCCAGGCCTGCTCTCCAAGGACACCCAGACCATCCTAGACCCAAAAAGTATAAACCAAAAGCCTCTAAAGGAAAACTACATCATTAACTGAAGCTTTAATTGGAGAATTAACCCTGAGATGCAAAGGAACCAAACCTATAAAAGTGTGAAGAACTCGTGACCTGTTGTCCATCTTGGGGTCCATCTTGGCAGCAGCCTCTGGCTCCCCAGGGGGTACCTTCGAAGGCCTTTCAAGTAAATACCTACCTTTATTCCCTTATTCTTCTCTAGTCTCTGTTTTTAGGTGGCCTCTCAAGGCATCAGTTCTATGTGCTACTTATCCCTTACACCCATGCCAGTGTTTAGTTTCATGAACACTGTTATAAGGCAAATTTTTTATACCTCTGTGTAAAGATATTTTCATCTCTTCTTTTAATCTGAGCCACCATGAAGCCAGACAGGTAGGAGCCCTGCAGCCAACTGGAAAACACACAAAAGTGATCTTAGTTTTATGCTAGTAACTAGGACACTCTTCAGACTGATATGAACAACATTGCACCTTGACAGAAAAGCAGCTAAACCTTTTAACCTTAGATTTCTTTCCTAAATGTTAAAACAATAGGAAAGATTATCATACAAAAAAGTGGACTGCCACCACTTCCTACGGTGAGGTTTGTTATACTGCTGACCACGCCTCATCTCGTTCAGGCTTCCTCTGGGATCTTAGGAAGGCTTTGTGTGCCCATCCACTTTTCCACCTGGATCACAGCGGGACATATGCAAGAAGATTGACTTCCATTTCACAGCACATGGGGACAGACACAGTGAAGTCCAAAGGAAAGAGGTAGACACCTGACAATGGGCTGCCTACAGGGATAGGCAGTCCAGGAGCAGGCAGGCTGGATTACTGTTTAGACCCTGGCTGGGCTGCAGGTCACCGTGAATACAAAATTCAGACAGACCGGGTCACACCAGTGCAATCCATAAAATACTGCAGATATCTTCATTGTCCTATGCACTTGGCAAAAAATGGAAGTTATTATCTCAAACTATGGGAATGGACTGCTATAGCCAATGCTGAATCTTTTCAGCTGGGTTTCTGAGGGGCAGAAAAAAGATTTTCATAGGATGGTCTGTTTCTAGTTATCTTCCTGAGACTGCCAGCCTGTGGTTTCCAGGCAGCTGTTGCTGCTGCTGCTTTTTCTTCGGTGGTATTTTTTAACACAGCTACTTAAAATGTTTATGTGCACTTCTTTTGTGCAGGGTACTAACATTTCTCTGAAGAACATAAGTATGAGGCAAGAAACAGTGATCTCTGGCAGCTTATATCTCTGCTAAACTTCTCTGGAATTGCATGGGAGCAAGAAAAGACACACCTCTAGCCCAAGGCCCTCTCCCTTTTGAACTCAAAGCCTGTCATAAACAATAAAAGCATTAAGACTTTTTGTAATGAAAAGGTGAGTGAATGCTTCATAACTGAGAGTATAAGGCAGTATGTGTGTATATATCACCTCATACACTTAGAGGTTGTCAACATTCCCTGTGAAGCTTCAGATTTATAAACTTTATCAACTAAGTGAATTCAACAAAAGTTTAGCAGGAAAGCAATGAGTTGCTAGTTGGTCAGTAATATTTTAAGAGCTAAAGAGACTCCAAGAAAAGTCAGAGATCACAACAGTAGTGCAAGCAGAACTAAAAATAAACCATTAGGTCACAAACACAAAATTGCTGAGAGTCAATAGCCTGAGGTAGGCAGCAGGATTCAGAACACCAACCACTGTATATGAAACACACTAACAGCAGCAGAGAAGTTGTCCAATAAAATAGACCAGTGACTCAGGGTCCAGGAGATTTAATCTGACACCGTTCCAGGGATATCAGCATATGACTTCAAACACTGCATTAAGAGATAGAAAGCTTAATAGCTGCTTTCTGGTTTAGTACAATGCCTGGTGATAATATTCCTGAATTTAGAACTCATAAAATATCTGTCGCCTCCAGCAGCAATATCTCAGTACTTTACTGAGATCAAATCCTTTACTGAAGTGTGTCAAATAGGTCAGAGGTAGATGACAGTACATGAGAAGGGGCACTGCGTCCATAAAAGTATTCAGAAGAAACAGAATATATAAGGCCAGAAAAGATATATGGGAGCACAGATATTCATGACTCTAAAAGACATTTTCAAGCCTCCTGAATCTCTGGTCATATATTCTATCCAATACTTTCAGAAATTAAAGTGAAAACCAGACTAGCAAACATAGGTAGATGAGGAAAGCTGAATAAAGCTACCAGGCATATAGGAGAAACTGGAATGCCACTGATTTGGATCTACTACCTTCATTCAGTGAAACGGTCAGGCAGTAAAGAGAGGCTCACTGGCCAGCTCCTTGAAACTGACTCCTTTGACCAGGGCATTTTCCTAGTAGAGCAGGCAATCTCATTTCACTTACAGATCTTTTTTACCTTCAGGTGACGGTGATATGCAGCAGCAAAAAAGCATTTCAAGTAACACTACTCCTTTATCTTGGACACCAAACCTTTGTCTAAAAAAATTTTGAGACTATTAACCTTTGGAGCCTGAGCTCCAGATAGAAATTAATTTTGCTTTACTGCCCATCTTTGTATGAAAACTACTTAGGAGTTGAATACTTACTGCAGTAATGGCCTTTGACGTTCAGTCCTTGAAGGCGTTATGTAAAATGGTTACCCTGAAAATATGAGAACAATGGACCTTACTTATTCATTATGTATATTCTGTCTAATAACTACGTGATAAACCTCACCCAGCTGTGTTCGAATGAGATCAAATGTAATAAAAGACTGATAATAAATACTGAATTGCTATAGAAGAATCTGAGCTGAAGGTCTTCTTGCATGAATAAACTGAAATCAAGACTACACTTTACACTACGCTTGTAGAATGTGGAAGTAGAAAGTTGAGAGACCTGTGAAGACTAATCTGTTATAACTCAATGATCTTTTATATTTTTAAACAAGGCTCTACAAAACAAGGTCACAAAGGACATTCCTCATTGTTCATTAGAGCTGCTATTTCCTTGTATATGGTACTGCAGGGTGGAGTACAACCATTTTCTGCAAATCAGCCGAGAAAGCTATCAGAGTACAATAAAATTCAAATGTGCATTCTTATCAGATCCTTCCCTAAGAGCTAAATATTTTTATTTTGACTGCATTATGTCAGATAATTTAATTCCAAGGAAAAAAAATTTACTACTCAGTATTCACTATGGATTTTGTCTCCGAGTAGTCTGCTATTCTGCCATTTTTATGCTGTATTCCATATTGAAATGCTGGGATACGCCACCAGTTTTTTGTTACAACATAAACTATGTGTGAAATGATGCCAGCTCACTACTAGGTGAGCTGGCCGTGCTAGATTTAGGGCTGTGTTATAGACCACAGCAGCAATAGGTGGGACTAGGTTTAGGTCAGAGGAAAACAGGAGGTTTCTTGGGGTAGTAACCTTCCTTCTTTTGCTCCTCCAGCCAGAAGACTGACTGCTCTAGAAACCCTCACTGGTATCTCCAGCCTGCTGCTCCTGAGGGACAGGCAGAAGCAGTGTCCACTTACACCAGATCATTGGTTTCCTTCTCCTCCCCGGACACATCCCAAACCCAGACTACTGGAAATATGTAGACATTTTCTAGCTATTTTCAGATCTCTTACTTTGCTGTAACTTCCCTAGAAGAGCTACCTTGACCTCTGCTGGTTTTCCCAGTTCTTGCTCCACTAACTGCCCTCTAAGCCTGAGCTGGTCACCGCAGATACAAGAAGAAGAAGAAGAGAGCAAAATTCATTCTAAGCTGCTGAGAAAATTTAGGATAGCCTTGGATAAACTGACCCCAGGTGATATGGTCTGTAAATGCAATCTGGTAATTTTCTACCCTATCAGTCACGTGAGTTCTGTAAACAGGAGTGCGCAGAAAATTCTGAATGTGGTTGTTTAAACTTAAACCTATTATACATCTATAAACTGAATTAATTTAACTATCATGCACTTAATTACAGAGGTGCTTCAAGATATATTTCCTACTTCAACATGCCATGCGTGCTGGCAGCACAGAAGAAGTTAGTGGGTTATGACCATACTCATTAAGGCGCGTGGGCCAGGGCAGGTGACTTCAGGGAGGCATGGAGGGAGATATGACTCACTTGAAAGAGTGCATTGAAAATAATTATATAGATTCATGAAACTTCCAAGAAACCAATTTAATCCTCTTCTATATTATTTTTATGACAAGTTTAGTGATAGAAATGTTTGAGACATTATTCAGTCCCTTTGTCTAAATTTTTGGCTACAGTTTAATATTTAGTAACTTGTCCTGTTTCCTTCCACATCTTCTTGCATCTTAAGCAATGAAGTTGCAACCACTTCCCTTAGAGAAATATTCCATAACTTGCAATTTCTCACTTGTCAGGAAATTTTCTCACACCAGCTTGCATGCTTCCTGTACTAATTTTTTCCAGTTCTGCTAGCAGTATCCTCATCTACTACTTCTAGCAAGAGCAGCAATGAGTATCGTTATTACTCTTGTACTATTCCAGTAGCCATGCAATGCCCCCATTACTGGTGTAATCTAACAAAGATACCTGCCCCAAACTAATGAAACTCATGAATTAATGTTCTGGCAATCTCGTAAGAATTCATCACACATGAAACATTTCCTCTGTTTTTCAGTGACACAGAGATGCAGCCAATATTCGTGTTTTGAAATGCAGAAGAAGTCTATCTTTTGGGTTTAAGCCATTGGTGGATTTGGGCTTCAATAACCCAGAAAGCTGTTGGGTGAGCTTTCCTGGATAAGTCCTGTTTATCTGCAAGGAAAAGGCAGCCAGTGTTGTTTTATTCCTCCTTACGAAGTTCAGGTACTTTTTCTTCACCTTAAAAAGGAGTTTTCAGTTTTGGGTCTAGAATGAAGACCAGCTTTCCCATCTGACTAGAACTGGTGAGTCTAGCACTTTGTGTAAAGTGTGGAAACTTAACTGAAAAAATCAGTTTACCAAGACACAACATGACTGTAAATTGAAGGCCAACAGTTACAACTGAACTTTGGTGAATACAGCAACATCCATGAAAGGCAAGGTATTTCAAATGGTCAAAAATGAAAAATATAATTCCATCAGGAATTCAGAGCTAAAAGACAATACTGTGTTTTAGCTCTGAATTTTAAAAAAATGAAAATTCTGAATTTTCTTTAAAGATAATGTTATAGAAAATTTCTCACATGGAATTGGAACATTCTCATTTGCTAAAGCCAAAACCTTTTGTTGTGTCTTATCTTTTTTTTTTCCTTGCTGTAATGTTATGATTTATAATGCTATGTACTGCTTTTAAAGTGTTATTTCAATTTCAAAACAAAAATCTAAATTAGGGTTTTTAGTCTGTTTTGTATAAGTATGGACATGTCTCAATCCAAGATTTTTCTTTCCATATAACAGCATTTCCCTACAGGAGAACACCCTACTGGAAAATTTTCAGCTATCATTTTTTAATGCATAAGCCATTCTCCTGTATGCAATTAACATTTCAAGATTAACGAGAGCAGAGCATTTTGTTGTTTTCCTGAAGCAGAAATATTGCTTAAATTGCCCATTGCTCAGGTGTATTATTCAGTGCTTAGAACTACAGGTAATTTTTTACATAATTTGCACAGTTTGCCAATAACTTGGGTGTGAGCAATTAAAGAAATCCATTAACTCCCTGTAAGTGCTGGAGTCATTAATCCTTACGGGTGTGTACTCTTCAAATATATGGGATGAAAAATCATGATTCCTTGAGTAATATTTTTTAGATAGCTTGCTTTTGACCATACTTTCCATTGTGTAATTTAATCTTAAAAGTTTGTACAATGTGATGTGGTTCAGAACTCAGAAAATAAATTCTTAAACAAAATATTGAAGGGTGCTGCTTTATCTGCTGTTCTTAATTGTTCAAAGCAAAACAGTTGAACAGTGTGGGACAGAATCCAGAAGCTGATCACAGGAATTTAGTGGCCAGTTGCTCTATATGGAGATCCTCAGCATGGCTTGTCTAAGAATCTTTACTATATTTTTGCATTAAACATCTACAAGGTTAGGTTTGGGGAATTTGCATATTGAGTTTATACTGACAGTCTAATACCTTTTTTTTTTTTTGGTCCACATGTATATGGTGTTTTGTAAGAGTAACTACTTATCTAACCTGCTTCTAGAGGAGTGGCAGAAGCAAATGTTGAAGTGGAACCATTAAGGCTCAACAAAGGGAAATGGTTGTCACAACGATGTGACACTATCCTAACGTTAAACACTGCCAGTCATGGGAAAAAAAATCTCATCAGTTCAGTCCGACTTTGATCACTGCATTTCTACAGAGGGCCTGCCCCAGCACTGCATGCAGAGTACAAGCCTGACTAGACTCCTTCAAAGATATGTAGGATATGGCTTCCAGTGCTGGGTTAAAGTCACCTTCTGAATTACCTTACCCTAAGAGCATTCATTTGAAATAGTATGATTACGAGAAAAGTCGCTTCAGGAATAGTGGCTTGCGTCTAGTTTCCTAGGGGCAGATTTTTAAGATGAATCTGTAAAACAGTAAAAGGCTATTGAGCAGCAAAAGAGTATGGAAATCTACACCATCAAAAATAAACCAGTTTCAAAATACCGTACCGATTCTTTTACTCAAAGACATAATAGATATGAGTCCTTTTCTAGATCTTTTTCTCAGGGCAGCACATGCTTTGTAAATTTTCAGCTGGACTAGATAATGTGAATGGAAATGACGGACAAATCCTTGTCTCTGATTCAGCAGGATCATCACATATATTTAATTCCAAACACCTGATTCCCTCTAATTCAAACCTTAAAGCATGAAGGATCAATAGTTCATTCATGACTGACTGTTGCCAGTAATACTGCAAAACAGACAGCTTTCAGGTCATTTAAGTAACATATATCTCTGAGATATACCAGAGACTTCAAGTGAAGATTTTGGATTTTTTTATGCCCTTCTACCTCATGAAACTAAACTGTGAGCATATGGTGCATGGTGACACTGAGCATTTACATGAAATGGCACTGCAATATCAAATAGACACGAGCATGTTTGCAGCTAAAAATTACAATGGAAAGAGAGAATGTTCAAATTTCAAAATAATGTGGAAAACACAAATCAATATCTGTAACATAAGAAAAAGGAGGGTGGATACACTGAAATCCAGGGAAAAGCAGAGCCACAAGCAAGAAGGTAAGAAGAAATAATTAAATTGTGTATGTGTGTTTTTTCCAGAATATGTTTGAAAGTAAACTGTGGGTACTGGAGAAAATGTTGAGCCTGGTATTAATTGAACAAGTTAGAAAGAAATTTGGAACGTTCATGGGAAATGAAATTTATCAATTACATAAAAAGAAAACTGTAAACACATCCAAGAAATCAGTAAGAGAAATCAGAAATCTCACAAAGAAATATGGGAGAGATAACACTTCAGGCTAGGAGAAGGTGATGTGGTGTAAAGACGACCCGAGAAGAGGGCACTAGTAGAAAACACAAAGAAGTCACATTGTCCCAAAACCATGAAGGCTCTAAAGCACTGAGTCTAGACATATGACACAGAGCAAGACAGAATTGCTGGCACGCAACACCCACAAAGCTGAGGAAAACTTCACCCAGTGCAGAAATCTGTCTTTGAGGATACATTTCTCCTTAGTTCTGTATCCAGAAAAAGACAAGATTTCTCCAGTTACAGTCTTTAATTTCTATGCGGATGTCCAGAACAATATCAGAAGTGGTGGCTGACTCAGACAAACTCTCAGCTGAGTGTGGTATTCTAATTTTAAACATTCTGTTATTAATTCTGTGATCACATCATGAGATCACACATGAAAACTTGTTCATCACAATTTTATTACACTGTGAATTTTGGATCTGTGGCTTCATAGTGCGGAATTCATTCACCCATATTAGGGTGCCTAAAATGCTCTATATATGGTCACGTAGACTCCTTTTTGACCAGGCAGAGAAATAAGCAGTTGTAAAGAATCATTCATTTTATCTGCTTCAGACATCTCGAGAAGAGACAAAACACATCCCACACGTGTCAGCGATGCTCCATTAACTGCAAACAGGGCTGTAGGTGAGCACCTCAGAGGGAGATCGTTGTGATGCAGGTGTCTCTCACTTTGAAAGGAAGTAGCTTAGATCTTAGAACGGTGCCAGCACTACGTGAATTAAGTGATTTTTCTAACAAACAACAATTTATTACAAGAAAATTAAATGTGAATTGGCTGTAAGTAACCTGGGGGCCAATCAGATTTTATTCCAATTGGAAGGGGAGCACCATGTAATTGAATTTACTGACCTCCAGAGAGCTGAAAAGGCTGTTTCTAAGTCCATCTGTTAAGGATTGCTTATCAAGTTGATACCAAGTATGAAAATATTTTTATTCAGATATGATCACTGTTTTTCACAGAGATCAGAAACTATTTGAATTGGAAAAAGGAGGTAAAAGTGCTAGGACAGAAATCCTGGCCCAAGCAGTACCATGCAGGCAACGAGGGTATGCAGCCAAAGCCAGGCAGGTGGTGAGGGGTCTCCCTCAGCCAGAAACTACCCAGAGTCCATCATAAATATCATGACTATTTCCAATGTAATATTCAGTTTGCATTAATCTATGTCATCCTGAAGCAGTTATTTCACTGCCCTGAATGCCTTCCCTCCCCTTGCCAGTCATCGCAGGCCAGAATTGGAGATTTGCATCACTGAACCTGACCCTGTCCAGAGAAGAGTAACTATCAGGGAGTGCCTGCAGTTACTGTTTCTGCAGCTACTGCTGTATTTGCCAAAATAATTTAATCAATTTTAAAATAATTAAAATATTTTTTTATTAATAAACTTAATAAAACTACTAGTCTGGGTGTCCAACAAAAGGTACATCACACCGAAAGTTTGTGTGCAAATGGTACCTCATACTGGAAGCTTCAGATCCGTGCAGGAGGTAGTGGTACCTAACAACAAGACAATTTCTAAGCCATATGCCATGAACTGTGTGATGAACTTCATCAGAAAAAAAAAAAAAAACAAAAACGTTTAGTAGCATGCTTCAAATAAATTTGGGGAGCAGCAGCAAAATATTTTGTATGATCACATCTGTGAAGAGCAGGGTCCATGTATTAATCCTCTCCACCCTCTTTCCACTCTCCTATTAAAAGGAAATTTAAAAAAAAAAACGAAGAAAAGAAGAGAGAGAAGGGGAAAAAAGACCTAATGCCAGAAAGTCTTTTTGAAGTATTTCTTCTCTTGATTAAGAGTTCTCAGCTTGGCAAGACCTAAATCAAGACACATCAAAGAAGTTCAAAATAAAGAGCAGCTGAAATGAAAATGTATGAGATGACAGAAAGAATAAACAATAATAACTGTGCATATGTTTAAGTCATCTGAAAGTGATTGCAGCAATGTGTTAAATGTCCGGAAATACACATTAAAATAGCATCATAATTCCCTAAGGGAAAAAAATCTGCTTAAATCTTAAATAAATCTTGTTTAGACTAAACTACATCCATTCTTCCCTTTGTGTTATGACTTCAGGAGCTTTCCCATCCTCTCTGTTTGGTTATGTATAATGGGTAAACCACTACCATTCTTGCTCAGATTTTCTGCAACGTCAGTGGGTTTCTAGAGGTAAATATACTGGCAACATAGCCAAAACAAGAACCTCTCCCCCATTTATAACTCATATGGAGGGAATGAAGAGGCAAGGACTTATACATGCCTTCTGTTTGCTGGCATTTGTTTTCCTCCAGTTGAAAAGTGGTTTATTTTCTGATAAAAGGTAGGAGAACGTGATTAAACGTTTAAGGGAAATTATTCACAATTCGCTGCATGAGGCTTGAGGGTTGAAGAGAAGACCAATAGAAACAGATGTAAAAGGGAAATACCGGACAAAACTCAAGAAGATAATAGGCAGCAGAAAGCACTATGAGATTAATAACATGATGGCATCAGTTTTGTTTTCCATTTTCAAATTCTCCACGTTCTGGTACCTATGGAAATAATCTAACAATGAGACATTGCTAACAAAGTTACCACATATTTTAACTCGGGATATCTCAGCTTTAAAATAACCCTGTATTTTTTGTTCTGTTTATTTTCTGTCAGCTGAAAAACCTTGAAAATTAATTTTAAAAGAGTACAACTCTTATAAAACTATTCTTAACGGATGTTATTAAAAGAGAACTGGCTGTCTTTAGTACTGTGACTTTACCGTATTTCCATTGTGACATTGTAAACACATTTGAACAGCACCACCGCAGCTGTATTTTAACAAGGTGACAGAATAATGGCTTTCTCTCTGTCAAATATTTTCAAGCATTCAAATTTCAGGAATTCTTGCAGTAAATGGTTAGCAGGTAGCTAAGAAGTTGAGATTAGATTTTGGCTCTGGTATTTTCTGACAGGCTATCATTATCAGTCACCAATGCCTTTCATGAAATGGACAAAAGGTCCAGGATATCACTCATGTGGCTCTTCATAAATGGCCTGAGGTTTTCTGTTTTGGCTTGGTTTTGTTTTATCTCTGAGTGTGACAAAATGTGGCAGACAGGAGGGCACCACAGAATACTTCTCATTTCACATATGTTGAACACAAGGTGTTTACAGACAGGGCTGTGGAAATCAATGCATACAGAGATGCTTTTGTCTTACCCTATGCCAGAAAGTGTAGCACGCTTACTAATGCTGCAACTCTACACAGGCAGCCAAGAGCAACTTATTTGATCCTGTATTTACATTGCTACAGTTTATAAGGAAGCATACTGGATATATTTGAAAACATGAGGTGAGAGTTTTGAAATGAGGGCCAGTTTTGCTTTCTGAACTCAAACAAGCAACAGGGAGTTCTAAGCAAGTGTGGAATATAGCACCATCTGTATTGGTGTATGATGCTTCACAATGCACCAAGCTAAAATATACCCTCCTTGTTTATTCTCAAGCAATGAGAAGTTCATGAAGCAAGGGATGGGATTCTATAGGCTGAGTGAAATTGGAATGTATTTCATGTTCTCTCTCCTCTTACTCTCATGGACTTCTAAACTAGCAATTTTTATAAAATAGAGGTGGGATCAGGCGTCTGTTGTCTCCAGTTATAAACCATCTCTTTTTGCTTACCCTGTACTGCTAGATGACCTTCAGTCATCTCCAGTCCAAGGCAAAAACATCAGTGGCCTGAGATCAGCTGAAGAAGTAAGGACTCCTAATTAAGTAACCACCTAATCCCTCCTCTCATCTTTCTGCACACCCACTGGAGACAAACCTAACGATGTTGTAGGAAAATGGGATCTGCTTTTAATTGTTGTCTATTGTTAGTATAAATTAGGCTGCCTACTGTAATGTGAAGGTGCTCCTGTTGAGTAGCCCTGTAGATAGCTAAGCACATATCTCAGCAAACCAGGAACGCAGCCAAATGAAGAAGCATGTTCCCAGAGCAGGCAAATAACTGCAACTCACTTAGAGCAGCAAAAGCTCCTATCTGTGAGTCTACCCAGCCCTAATCTCTGACTGCAACACGTTGACACTTATTTATTTTCTTAGTCTGCTACTCATCTGCAAATTCTGCGAAGTCCTGATTCTACTTGCCACGTTCACAGGTGTGCTCTTGGCCCTTCTCAGCTTTACAAAGCTCCTTTTCCAGTTTCTCCTCCTGTCTGCCTTTCCATTCTCTCTGCCCTGCAATTGTGGAAGTTTCTACTCATCTGTTTCCCACATACAATGAAGCCAGAAACTCCCAGGAGTGTCCCAACACTTCTTGGATCAGTGTTCAGATAATTTTTGCCCTTCCTGATGCTGCCAACAATGGGGATGTATCTCTCTCTGCTGGTCTGACAGTTAGAAGTTTATGTGAAAGATTGTAGTTGGAAAAAGCAGTCTCTTGAGTAAAAACGCATCACAATATTTAGGAAAATAGGCTCCTACTGCCTTGAAACTGCAAGAGCCTAGTGTTTACCAATTATCTTTTTGCCCAAAACACATTTGACTTGTGGCTGCATTCTCTCCATGTCAGTTACATCCTCCCTTGCCCTTCTCATTTTCTTCTCCCCACCCGGTGCCACCTCTCGTCCTCAGTGTCTTCAGGAGTTCTTTCTCACTAATTTATCATCCTTCCTAGCCAAACCTCAGCCTCTCTGATACAGCTGAAACCAAGCCTAAAAATTCTGTCCAACCCCATTGCAGCACAGAGATCCTATCGTCCTTTTGAGGCCATTCTGATGTTATGCCCCTTTCTTGCTCCACCTGCCAGCTCAGTCCACACAAGGGGCATGGCTGCAGAGGACTGCTCCTCTGAGACAGGATAGTCATGCACTCAGTTAAGCCACTGTAAGAACAGCAGCACAACCAACCTACTGTAGCTGTGCTGGGAATTTTACCAGCTCCAACAAACCCTTATCTGGTAAGACCTTCAGGGCATGGACTGTCTTCTCTGTTTGTCCTCTGCACAGAGGAGGCCTCAGGCACTGAGGGATCAAAAGTAATTGGTATGTGTAATTCCTTTAGATACATCAGTACGGGGCATTAAAAACACCTTTCTAGGTTTCTGAAAGTCTAAAGGGAGACAATTATTTAACAAAAGCCCTTCCCCTCTGGCTCAGCCTGTAAATACAGTAATTTCCATATTATTCTGCTAAAGAAAAAGACTTCTACTCTTACATTTGTGAGTAATTTTCTTCCTTCTGTGGGACTACTCACATCCATAAAGCTAAAAATAGGTGAAGGCCTCTTCAGCATCAGTATGACTTCTGATACACGTGCATTTCAAGACTCCACTAATATTCTCAACACTGCAGGAAAATGTTAGGTCCTACATATTTATGTAAAATATTTGTTTTAAATGTCTGAGTTTTAATGAATAAATTAAAATACTAGGAGATAAATGGATAAATACTTTTTTTTCTTCAAAACTGGAAAAGCATTTTAGAAACATTCTCATACCATTATATTAGTCCCAAAATTAGTCAAAGGTGAACAATATTACGAAATACAAAGAAATCATGAAGAAGGTTAGGTGTGTAGAGCTGAGAATAGTTTTGGAAGGAAAATGAACTTTTCAAGCTTGTATTCTGTCGGAAATAATTTTTTTCAAAGGAAACTGTGATTCGTAGTGCCAAGAGAACAACATTATACGTAAAGAGGAATCCAGCCAGTACGGTGCTTGCAGCTGTGAATACTGATGCTGGATGAATGACCGTACACATAGCTGTAGGTCTCACTGGACTCATCACGCTGTTCCCTATCTGTATTAGTAAATCAAATTCTTTGTCCAAAAAGAGTCACCACTTACTGCTAAATGGAGTCATATGATTGTTTCTTAGCCACATGGTATTGACTTCTGTTCACTAAATGGCTGACCTACATTCAGGAGACACGTCTGAGAAAATCACTGCACTACAAATTCCACAATGAAAATCTACAAGAAAGCTTTTTAAGAACAGAATGTGAGAGAGCAAGCTTATTCATGAAAGAAATGTAAGACACTTGAGATATTTTTGTCCAAGTTTTACATCAACACTGCCATATATTTCATTCAATTGTTGTGGATGCCAATTTTTTAAGCTGTTGCTGTCTTCTCTCTGTCTACAGAAATAGAGGGAGGGAATTGCCAGTTCTTCATATTATACATTCAATTTTTTTCTTATTATATAAGCAACTAACCAGCCTTCTTTCTCTGGGACTTCCTTTCCTCCCCTTTCCAACAAATGACCCATGGCATAAGCACGTCTCTTTCCTAGAATTTGCTCCATGACATCATATTTACACACCTCAAGACCATCTTCACATCACAGCTCTGCACAGGAGTGTAGTGGTCTTGGACTTGAAATGTTTTTAAAACAATTCCAGGTAAAAAGCAATTTTGTAACTGAAACATGCTTTCCTTTGTGCAATATGGTTCTCCGTCTGGTTGACCACAAGCAGACCAAAACACATTATTGCAAGCATACTGCACCTGACACAGATTTTTAATACTCCCTATGATCTGCAAATAAATATTTTCATACTCCTTTTTTAGTTCCCTGAATCGGTCAGCTCCCCAGAAACATAGGTCTTCCAAGCATCTATGCAGCCTCCCTTTTCAGCAGTGATTTTAGTGGCTCAGTCAGAATGTCTCCCTGCTAACTTTGCAGATAATATTTTCTGAGGTTTTACTTTATCATTCCAGGTATAGAAAAACTGTAAGGAGGATGCACAGCTTCAAAACAGACCAAAATTCATCTCTTTTTTCTGCAAGATTAACCACTAAGAGGAAAATAATCTATAACCTTTCACTTTTTGTGAGCTCCCAGCTGTAACAAATCTGATGAGCTCATTAGATTATCGGAAACATTATTTTGCTTTAAAATATTTGTGAATGTATGAGGATGATAGAAGTGATCATTTAATGTTTTCTGAACAAAGAGGGTTTAAGAAGTTGCAATACGAGTGCAAAACTGAAGTCTATAGGCTGGAATACCAGTTACAATGCAATTCAAAGCACGTATTTGTTATACAGAGAAAACCAAGAGTCAGGAAAAGTCAGGATGAAATCTTGTCAAACACGTACAACTAGGTAAATATGACTTTGGATAGTGTAATAAATTGAAAGTGGAATGTCTGTGTTTAGTAAACATAGCATTCAGCTAGATTTTGAAAATTTCATTCCCAAAATGTTGGTTTAAAATGCACTGAAAAATAACAGAGTGCTAATCCATGTATGGGAAACAATTTGGGTACTCTGAGACCAATAGTTTTCTCCTTAACTACAAAAGTTCTCTGAAACCGGGGGAAAAAACCAAACCAAACCAAACCAAACCAAACGAAAACATGCTTCTAGGGTAGCCTACAGAGGGAGGAAAATAGGGACTCATGGATGACACACAATACAATGGTGCTAAATCTGGAAATCCTTTAGGTGTTTGCCAATGGCCGATGGACAGAGAGACTTGTAGAAAAGACCAGACTGAGGCACCAGACCCATTTTGCTACCTTTCTGCAGAACACTGTAAACCAGAGGGGTTTTTTGATGCCCCCAGATTTAAATCTCCATGCCATGATGTATGTTTACTGAAATAACTGAAATAATTACTAAAATACAAACCAGAGCAGTTTAGAAATCCAGCAGAGCTACAGCAGCTGGGAACATGCAACACTCTTTTATAAACCCATCATCTGATATTTGCCATTGTACACAATGGCTTCCCTCTGCCTTCTATTGTTGTAGAGTTCCCCGTATTATTAACTCCCACTTTTTCTGATTCATACTTTATTTCCTGGAAGAGATATTTTTTTTTCTTTCTGAACATCTTTTTCAGTCTAAGTACTTTCTGCGTCTTCTCCCCATCTCTGGCATTATAAAGGTGTCCCCTTGAAAGGCTCCATTTACTTCAGTAATCCACTCTTTCTTCCACTGAGGTGCCTCTACCCTTCTTGAAATATCCTCCAAAATGATGCGCTGTGAAATGAAACATTCCCAAAGAGATTTCAAAGCCATTGTAAATCTATCCAAATATAATGCCTTTTTCTGGTGTTTTGAGTTTGCGTTTTTTTAGTATTGAGATCTGCATTCAAACTTGGAAAAGTAAACGGAAAAAAAAACAAACAACATTTAAAAACCACCTCCACCTTTAGTTGTTTGTAAAAATAGTTTGTTTCCAAGAAGCAGATAACTGTGAATCTGCACACTGTTCCACCTTTATTCACCAATCCAAGGCTCTGTCCCAGCTGTGTCAACAATTTAAGATAGGCAAACTAGATTGAACTGAAATTCAAGTTCACTTTCACGTATATTTGTAGATGTATTTCTATGTATTACAATATAATGAGAAGGAACTTTAACAAGGATAGTAAATTAAGCTGTTTGTGTCTTGTTTCTGATAGTCTTAGAGAGTACTGCTGGTAGGATTTTAAATGCCATGTATGCTGAACTTTCAAGTCTCTCTCCTAAATTTCCATTCACAGTTCCACATTTTGAAGGACTCTGTCCCTTTCAAAAGCTTTCTTCTCCTAGGGTATTTCCTAGTTTGCATGATAAGCTTCGCAGAAGTCCTGTAAAAAGCAAAAAATCTGGGCATTTCAGAAGGGTAAATGAATTTCAGAGAACTAAGAGGAGGGTGTTTCAGCTTGACATCTTGTGGATCACTTCTACTGAAAAGTGTAAATTTATAAGAAATTACAAGTGATTCATCTTCTTGTATATGCCAATTTGCATAACCTTTAGGAGAAATATTAAAATCACTTCTTTATACATACACAATAGGTATTTGCTGTATATTTTACACTTGGATACAGCAGCAAGGGAATCTGTAGATGTATATGTCAGGTTGGGTGGGGATTTCTGCAATATGGTCTAGTGAAAGGTGTCCCTGCCCACAGCAGGGGGTTAGAACTAGATGATCTTTTAGGTCCCTTCCAACCCAAACCATTCTGTGATTCTGTGATATGTATTACACGTATACATAGAAACACTGCAAAATGTATTGTGTATTTTATTCAGAACAGCTTCATACAGATTACAGAACACACTGCTCTTGCCCTAATCTCAAAAACAAAATTTTTCTTGATGTTTCATTTTCTTGAAATTCTATAGACAGAAACCCAGCAAAGAATGTGATAATGGAAAATGAAAGTTAGTTTGGTTTTCACTGTAAGATAGTTCCTGTCATAAAAAACTGTGTTAACCACCTTAAGCACTACTGAAATTTTAAAATAAACTAGAATGTAGACCATATGCTGGAAAAAGACTATACACATATAAGAAATTGACTTCTTAATTGTATATCATCCTACTTCACCCATTTTCTGATAATTAGCAGCTGTTATCCAACAGACACCATTTCCTACACATGCTTTTGCTCAGGGCTAGTATGAGAAAAGTTTGCTGAAGGCAGGACTATTTTTGGCCCAGCAACACTTATGTTGCTATGTGCTCTCAGATTACTGGGCAGATAGGCACACAATGAAGTCAAACAGCTGATCTGTAAAACTGAGAACACTGTGTGGTTTCCTCCACTGGTGCTTGTTTTTGTATAATATGCACAAACTATGGGTAAGGAAAGGTTATTTTTCTCTAGATAGAGAAAAGACCCACATCCTGCATCCTGTTAAAACCTGCTGTTAAAATGCAGTCGGAACCCCTTAGCAAGTTCTGTGAAATCACTCCATAAAGTTGTGCCTGTAACAGTTTGTACCTTCTGTTACACTGAGTAATTTAAAGTTGATCTTAGTTAAGATAGAAGAACCTCGTGTCAGTGCTTTGATCATTGCCGTCACAGCAAAGCTGGTGATGGCTGCAAATAGAGTATCACTTTCAGTTCAGGTCAGACTGGGGATTCTTCCAAGGTCTTTGCTGAAAACTAGACACTACCTTCTGTATAAGACTGGACTCAGTACCTTTCACCTGCCTTCTCCTTCCCTTGAGCCATTGGACTGGTCATCTGCTGAAATACAAGCCAAGCTATCTCTGCAGGTTAGTTAGGATAAACACCCAAACTTCAGCCCACATATTTTATTAATGAATGTAGCACCCCCTAAGGCAGTGAAACACACCAATGAGCCTGATGGGCTCTTGCAAGGAGGCTGTGGTACTTAGGTGAGTTGGCCTGTACCATCGATATGGAGAACTGCAGCTTTTACCACAGTAGGCAGTATAAGAACCTCGATAAACAGCATACATAGACAGAAAAGACAAAATGACCTGTATTAGATATTGAGTTACATTAGTTTCCTCAAACATATGCCTGCCTTATGATGAATTTGCTGGTTTAGTTATGCACCACTCATGCAGATAAAAGTTCTATATCCTGCCTCAGTTACAGCTGCAGTTAGAGAAATAAATATTTGTGTCATTACCTAACACAGGGAACCTATGGAAGCAGGTGCCTCTGGTCTCCATGCTGCACTCCCCAAAGACACTTCTGCAGAGAAGGCAGGAAAACCAGGCATGTTGGGAACACAGCCTGCAGTGCTCTTGCACAAGAAACAGAGCTGGTGGAGGCAATCAACTTCTGGCTTTCCCTGTTTGCCCTTTCCTGTTCTGCTGGGGTATTTGGGACAGCGTAGGACAGCAATGAGATGGTTTTGCATTCCACTAAAGGTAGCTTTTTGTAGTGTGCAAGTGAAGTTGTATGAAGATATGTCAGAAGGGGATCTGAGGTACACAAGATTCCAAACCAAGCAAGGCCTGTCCCACTGCATGTGGGGGGTTGACCCATTAGTGTCCACCTTGCTCCTGTAGAAACCTTCCCAGCAGGAGCCTGCTGGGCACTAACAAACATTGACACTGAGGAACAGCTTTGCTGCTGAGTATTTGGCTCCCCATCCACCATGCTGCAGCCTCATGTGACAATAGAGAAGGGGACAGAAGGATGGGGAAGCATGGAAATCCGCTCCACTCCTCTAGTAATGGCAGATACTTCAGTCTGCAACACACATTGTGTCCTTTACAAAACCCCATCAGAGGAATGAAAACAACTATGACCCCACTTTCCCCATAACTCCTTTAGGATACGTAGTTTGACCATGTATGCATTCCTCCTCTTGATTAGACCACCCTATTTCGTAACTGTTCTAATTTGCTTTGAGTTTTGTGATGGAATTTAAGACCAGTTTTTCAAAGGTCTTACTACAAAATGGATATGTGATGATAAACTTTGGTCCTGCTGCAATACAGTGTTTCACTGTTTCTTCCTGCAGATTAATGAGGTCAAATAAAACCAGGGAGGGAAAGACCACAAGTTTCAGGTTCTTTCTTCCAATGAATCTAATCCAAGCCATGACATATGACTTAATTCAGTGACGCCCTTCACGTTATAACTGGATTCACCCTAGCAGGAGAGTCCCCCAAAGAGTCCCCATCTGAAGATAATTAGGTGTCACTGAGAGAAGAAGGTACTAGTCTTCATTTCAGAGGCATGTTCCCTGGGTTTTGGTGGTATTGGGATATATTAGTTCTCTGAATGGGACTTACCTTGTATACCAGTTAAGCTTGGAAATGCTATAACTTTATTGAGGGTGTGAAAGGGAAAATCCCAGCTTTTAAATTCTTCATTATCTCTTGGGCATATTAAAAAAAAAATCTTAGTTCAGACTTGAAACAGGAGGGGAAACCCCTAAAAAGACAGAAAAGGAGAACCTGACATTTACTTAGGACTCTGCAACTGGGCTAATTCTCAGGAAAATGCTATTCAAGTTGGAGAACCATAGGGTTCAACACCAGTTGCAGATTACCAAGGACAGTTGTGTGGTCTACACCTGTCTGCAAGTCCCTAACTTCAGGCATCTTTTGGAAATTTGCTGATTAACCCTTGAAGCTGCCTTTTTTCTTTTCCTCTCACTGTCCTTTCTAGACTTTCAAATCTTTTCCAGTGCTGTTTGTAGAAGCCAACAACTGCAGACAGATATTCCACTCTATGAAATCCACCTTTCCTTTCTGCAACGTTAAAAAAGACCAGTGGGAGAAAGCATTTATCAGGGACCTGCTCCTGCAGCAATAAAATGTCAGTCAGAGCAAATTAAAATATTATAGAGTAAAAAGCAGATCAGCAAAAGCAGATGAGCCTAAGGGAGAAAAATACCACTTTGATCTAAAATACTTTTTAATGTCAGTCATATCCAATATGATGGAAGAGTTTAGTCTGTCACCATTATTTTATTATGTTTCTGTTAAAAGCATACAAATACAAGTCTGTTTAAGTACATGCCAAACAAAGATCACACCTACATTAAAAAATGAAAAATCCTAAAGAAAAACAGATATATACATTTCATTTTAATGATTACACTATGTATACACTTTTTGAATGGTTGGTGTCAGGGAAATTAGTGATGGGCTAGAAAATTTCCCTGATAACATGAACCTCAGAAGCGTTGGAAATGTAGGAAGAATTATGATATTATGTATAAAATTATGGATGACTTTTGGAATTGAGTAGTAAAGAAGGAGAGATGCTTAGCAGTAAAATCTCTGGTTTTGGTGTACAGCACAGTTGCCAGCTATCCAAATACCAGCACTCTCTTTTGACCATAATGAGGCAAATGAAGTTGCAAAAAGCATTAGGCAAAATGATGTTAGTTGGAACAGCAGTGGGGAAAATCACCACACCTGGCTTTGAGAAGAGTTAGATAGTATGAAATGGATTACATTACATGATTGCCTGCAATAGCAGGGGCTTGTGTTCCAAGAAACCTGGATCTGTTTGTGGAAATCAAAGTAAAAACAAAATTGAGAAGTGCTGCTTAACTTACTGAAAATATACCTTGCAGCAAGACGTGAATTATGTTTGCAGTAGCCTGAAAGCTATTATTTATTCAGCTTTTTTATGAAATCAAGAAGCAAGGATTCAGAGAGTCCTTTGTCTGTACACAGCAGCTTTGCTTCATTTTCTGTAATCACTGAGAATCTTTACTGACACTGAATTAGAAGGTTCAGGAACAGGGAGAAAAAAAGATACATTCTTGCTTTGTTGATAACTGGATAAAGCAAAAAAAAAGGATATTTGTGAGACAGGGTGGTAAAAGGATGACCGACAGGCCTGAAATTATTCAGAAGCAGTGGGCATTGGTAAGGCAAATGCTGGTCATTTATGGCAAAGTTGTGCACTTCTAAGCAGGATCTGGTGATAAGTCCGCGCTATCACAGCAGGTCTGTGTGTTATCTGCTGCAGAAGGCTGCACCACTCTCCAGCGTAAGTGCTGCCTGGCAATATACAATCAAGTCTTGTGACAAACACTCGAAAAGGATATACCAATTACCTTAATGGAAAGACAACTGTTTCCATACATGACTTAGCTTCCATGCTATTCGTATACAGGGCCTGGGGAGTGTGAAATGAGTCACGGGTAGCTTCTTTTTTAGAAGACTGTTGAATAAGTTAATAGACAGGCAGCTACTCTCAGGCCAGTGTACTGGCCTGAGGGAATAGGTAAACACAAAAAGAAAGAATGAAGGGATGAAGAGAGAGAGAGCACAAGAGCAGTTGCTCACACAATACTGTCCTGCTTCCAAGCAAATAGATGTTCTAGTGTCTTAAATTTCTTCCTCTAGTAACAGACTGAGGGCTGTACTGAACTTTAAAGGCCTTCATTAGTTGCTAAGTTATGCTAAGACCAACCACAGCGCAGCTATTCAATAGAGATATTTCATTATTTTGTTGCTAGACTGCTTAACATCTAGTACCAGAAACAAAAAGCCCCAAAGACCAAGCACAAATCAGAGCTGTTAATCTTTAGGACAGCTGATCTTTCTAAATATTCTGGGACAGCATCTTTTTTCCTGATACTAGTAGAGATCGGTTCTTAAAAAGTCCCTCTTGTATCAATAAGAACTATTTGATTGTTTCCTTTAAATAAGCTTTTTTTTCTTCATAACTGTATCAAGCTCAGCCACATGGAATTAGCTGGCATTTGCTCATTCTTGAGGATTTGCCTCTCCTAGCAAAGATATTCTTTCCCGAGGTTACTGACTAGCCAGCTATGCAGCCGTTCAGAAGCATGCAAGAGTCCATGTAGGGAAAGGGGAGATTTTGGTACACTGAAGTGCCTGTGGGCAGCTGGGAGGTTACATCCATTTAAAATTATGATGTCTGCAGCAAAAGGAGATCTTTTCTTCAGTAGCTTTGTTCAAGATACCAAACGATATTATTTTAAATTAAATAGTATGACTCATACTTGCACCATATCAAAATTGGTTTGATTGGAATGCAGTACGTCTCCCAGTCCATGTATGCCTACTCCAGGAAAAGCAGCAGCAAACATAAGGGAGATGATTGTTTCTCTGTTCCAGCATTTCCTGTCAGCCATCAACATGAAAATAAAATTGTAACATAGCATAAATAAGGTAATACCAAAATATGGTCGCTGAAAGTGGACTACATGGTGCTTTCAACGTGGAGGAAGATTCTACTTCAGTCATATTTGCAGTTGTCTCATCATAGCTACCTGACAGAGAAAAACACATAGATTTCTCTGGCCCTTTCTCCCTCCAAAGATCTTCCCTCCAGTATCTGTTTTGCTGAAGTCTCATCACATTACCAATGCCACCTCAGAGCTCTTTTTAATTACTGCAGTAGATCATCAAAAGTTAGACTTTTTTTAAATTTTTGTTTTCAAGCTTATTTGTGGCAAGAAAGGGGACAGGGTATGAAATTGCCATCTGTTTGAATTTCACTGTGAGGAAGTATGCAAGGCCATTAAAACAATAAAAAATGCCACATTCAATTGCCTCTGCACGATATGAGTCTTATCACTCCAATAGGGAATTTGGCCATACAACTATTTCCCTGGGTAGATACAAGCTTAATGTATCTATGCACCAACCTCATAATCAGAGTTTTCCGGTCCACAGCTGGGTAATCTGGTCTTCATCTCACTTTCTGGCATGAAACAAGAATTGGGAAAGTGAGAGAGACTGGAAAGCAATACGAAGTGATGAAATAGACTGTATCTCATTGACAAAAATAAATTTGTAACAATTATATCCAGTAGTAGCTTCTACTGTCCCTCCAGGGTCTGCATTGGGACCAACCCTATTTAATATCTTTATCAACAACACGGACAGTGGGATTGAATGCAACTTCAGTGAGTTTGAAGATGACACCAAAGCTGAGTGGTGCAGTTGATTCACTGGAGGAAGAGGATGCCAGCCAGAAGGACCTTGACAGGCTTGGGAAAAGGACCCATGCAAAGTTCAACAAGGCCAAGTACAAGGTCCTACATGTGGTTTGGGGCAATCCCCAGTATCAGTACAGACTGGGAGATGAATGGATTGAGAGCACCCCTGCGGAACAGGACTTGGAATGGATTGAGAGTACCCCTGTGGGGTACTGGCAGATGAAATATTCAACATGAGATGCCAACGTGCTCTTGCAGACCAGAAAGCCAAGCATGTCCTGGGCTGCATCAAAGGTGATGTAGCCACCAGGCTGAGAGAGGGGATTCTGCCCCTCTACTCTGGTCCCATAAGATCCTACCTGTAATACTGCATCCAGCTCTGGGGTCCTCAGGACAAGAAAGATGCAGATCTGTTAGAAAGGGTCCAGAGTAGGGTCATGAAAGTTTTCAGAGGGGTGGAACACCTCTCCTGTAAAGAAAAGCTGAGAGAGTTGGGGCTGTTGATAGTAGAGAAAGGAAGGCTCTGAGGAGACCTTATCGCAGCCTTTCAGCACATAAAGCCTTGTAAGAAAGATGGAGACGTTTTACCAAGGCCTATAGTGAGAGTGAAAGGGGAAAAAGGTGTAAACCAAAAGAGGGTAGATTTAGTTTGGACATAAGAGAGAAATTCTTTTACGATAACAGTGGTGAGGCGCTGGAACAGGTTGCCCACAGAATCTGTGGATGCCTCATCCCTGGCGTTGTTCAGGGCCAGTTTGGATGGGGCTTTGAGCAACCTGAGCTGGTGAAAGATAAACATGCCTATGGGGTTGGACTGGATGAACTTTAAAGGTCTCTTCCAACCCAAACCATTCTGTGATCCTACAATTCTGTGATTCTGTGATTCAATTAGTACAAATTGTTCCAGGATCTCAATCCCTGGTGTGACACCTGACAGGCTGCTATATCTGTTCAAGTGTTCTTCAAGAAGGAATTCTTTACAAAATAACACACTAGAAATTTGTCAAATATTACTAGTAAAATTCAGTTCATTTCTGCACCCAGCCATGCCTGACAAGACTTCTAGGAATTTTATTTCATTTATTATACTTATTCATTTTCCTATATCTATCTTAGAAATTCAAATAACATCAGCCTGAGATGAAGAGTTTTGATTAAAAAAAGGAACAGCTAGAACAGCTTTATTCAGTATCTTACTCTACTCCATATTTCTACTGAAACATTTCTTTTTTCACGCATCATAATTTATTTCTTTCTTATTCTTTCGGCACCTCTAATTTTTATCAATAATCTCCCTGGAAACGTTATTGCTGCAGAACTTCCTGTTGAGATCATATTAGGAAGCAAAGGGAGTGTCACAGAGGAATATGCTCTCATATTTTTGGTATCACCTTTCTGCTTTTAATTTCCTCTCTATTTGTATGGGAGGAAGGGGAGAGTCCAGAATCCTGCATCTGAAACACTTACTAGATTATCTTCCTGCCATTCTCTGCTAATACAAGATTCTTCCCTTCATGCCATCAGCTAGTGTTTTGCCAAGTCATCAAAGACCCAAACAGACAAACATTCTTCTCAGGAAGACTCATATCTCACTGTTGCAAAGGCTTGTTTCATGCTTAGCCAAAACAGCCCTTTCCAAGGCCTTCCATGTAGTTCTATCAAATAGTAACGCCCAAACTACTTTCCTTCCTTGGAATTTAACAGCCTTCGGTCATACACAGATTTTTGTGAGAAAGCTGTTTGTTCTGTGAGCGTCATGCACAATTGTTGCCTCATATAGTTTGTCCAGAAACAGAGTAAAGTTTTAGCCCCAAAATGTCACAATCTTTGTAGAAATTAAAAAAAGCCTTTAAGAACAAAAACGTGCAGGCAACCTTAGCTATTGGCTTTGTTATAAACTTCAGCTCCACAGGAGTAAAGGGTTGTGAGAGCTTATATTTGCACAGACCTTTGAAGATAAAGGTGTTGAAAATTATTTTCTATATATTTATGTGATGGCTAGGTAGATGAACCCTGGACAGGAGCCTCTAGAGCTGAGAAGCCACTGTCTGAACTTAGAGTGCAATAGCTGTTTGTTACACGAGACAGGATTTCAGCAATATCCATTGGGCATTCTTTTCTTGTTTGTGTTCCAATTTGAGTCTGTATACAACATGTTTAAAAGCACACACACAAACATGTATATGCATGTATGGGCATTTCGTACTGTTATTTTCCAAATCTATCTTTCCAAAAAAATGCAACGCTAAAATGTATATAATACTGGGAGTCTATGGAATTTAGTAATTTAGGCTGAACAATATTCCAACAATTTTTAAATTATTTTCAAACATTTCTTTTTAAATTAATAAATTCAAACTCAAATTCAACTCAGAGCATGACAAGACATGGGAATACACAATTACAATGTAAAAAGTGCATATTTCTAACCCTTTCTCACATAACTAGAGGAAAGGTGAAAGTATTTCAAAATCAATATAGTTACATTTACTGTTACTAATTCCATAGTCCTTCATCATTACCATAATAATAATCTAGTCCTTGAGATGTAGCCTTCCGGCTTGTTTTCTAGCAACTTTCTGGTAATCATGCTAAATATTTCTTGAAAAAAAAAATCTGTAGCAATCTTTCTTTTAGAGTTAGGCTATTTTAATTCCTGTTAATATCATCTTTAGAAGATAAGAGCCAGTTCCTCATTGGAAGGGTTAGTGGTTCAGAATTTAACTTCTAGCAAGGCTACTTCCCTTCTTCTCAGCTACTACACGGCCAAAAAATTCCTTAGTACCTTTCTCATTTTACTTTGAAACTTAATTTCAAAAAGTAATTTTAATGTGGTAATTCCTGTAAAAGGAATGCTTTTCTAATATTGTGAAATTTAATGTATGAGAGAAGAGTAAAAGCTCCTGGTTTGCATCACTCCTACACATCAGATAGAAAACTCCCATCCATGACTCACATGTGGTACAACATAGGCAACCAGCCCACATGATTACTGTGACTCTTGATTTGTGGAACCAAAGGAAGTATGGGGCTTTCCAGATCACTACTGCGATGCAAGCAACATTTTAGGGTGATGAACTATTATCTCTGTCAATTCACTTGCATTAAATTTTAGACAGCACAGAGATTGCAGACAGAAGCTTCCTAAGGAACAAGCGCTTCTGGTGACGTATACAAAGCAATGCAATATGCAGACAGTGTGAGCAAATAGAAGAGATGTAAATACATTAAGAAAAGGATAGGATACACTGCAGAGAGTGAGTTTACAACTTCTTCAGTCCGCTGTCCACAAGCCATTGATATATTAGAAACCATCTCAGCTAAGTTTGTGTCCTCTTACAAATTTCCTGTTGTAACGTTCTTCCCCTTAGAACTGTCCTCATCACTGTTAGCGTATACTTTTACCCACATTTACTTGTGCAAGTTAGAACAGATATTCAGTGAAATACCATTTGAGGTATCACAAAACTGGATGAAAATATTATGATGAATTAATTTCATGAGAAAATGCCAACCCCCCAAAACCAGAAGGTGTTGTGCAAGGCTGTTAGCCTCACAGCCTCCTGGCAAGCCTTGTGTCATGATGACATTAGACAGGACTTTGAGCATCTGTGAGCCTCATGCTAGAACTGCCTCAGGGACCTGAAGATTTTCAGAGGTTGTCATGTGCAGCTTTCCAGACTTCTGTACCCTTTCCAATGGCAACAAATCCCTGGGATCTCAAACCATCCTGAACTTTTTGCTTCTCCTGCTTGTGCAGGGAGGCCAGGAACCTTGAAAACCCTGACTCATGCCAAGGCTCAAGGTCTGTCTCTCATGCTCATTGATCCTGGCTCCTACATGATGCCAGGACTCATAATCTCCTGGTTCTCTTATTGACTTTGATTTGATAGCCAAGACAAGAGATGCAGTGCTTGGCTTTCCACTCTCACTTTCACTACAGACTTGCTAAACCAGATGATTTATAAATTCTAGGTTTCCACATGTAGGCGTTTTCATTTTTTGTTTGAAAATGGGTCACTCTTGGTGAGCAGGTCTGCACAGCTGGGGGGAGGACAGCTTAGCTTTATCTTCAGATCCACCGCTGTAAAGCCCCAAGTTTCTACAGCAAAATCAGCTGCTCTGCTCACCTAATCAAGCCATCTCCTTCTGCGTTAAAGGATCTACTAGAAAAAGATGCTTCTGACAGAAAATATTACATCTATATTTTTTTGCCAAGAAATGTTACACCAAATTATCCTTGATGTCTGTCAACCTTTTATGCTGTGATTCAATATGATTTTCTCTTTGTACTGATATTTTAGGGTTGGAGGGCTTTTAGGTCATAATGACGCTATGCCAGCTCATCTCGGTATGCCAGCTAATCTCAGCAGACACATGCTTTCTATACAGTGGTAAGACTTGAGTTACCCCTATCTTCTATTTCAATTTTGTGGAAAGAAAACCCTCAAGATATGATAAGTGTCATTTAACCAACCAAATGAAATGTTGGCTTTAGGCTCCACCACCAAGAAGTCCAGATGACATTGCTGAATGATCCCATGCCTCGTTCTCCCTGGCACAAAATTAACTTGCACCTGCAGTGAAGACTGGATCAGCGCAACAGAGGAACAGCTGCTTCCCAGTTATGTGACTGGGAGCACATACTGCAGCAGGTAGTCATAACAGCAAAGTTGTATTTCCTAATGCCAGTAAATTCACCTGTGAATAGAGTACTACAGGTATTTTCCATTATCCCTGCTGGAACCAACATAGCAGACTGTGAGAGAGAAATACATAATTATTCATTCTTTAAGATTAAACCAGACAAAACTTGCTGTTTCTCAATTAAAACTCAAACCAGAAAGAACTGTGAAAACACCAGGAACCTGCGCATCTCCAGTAGCCTCATTTAGAACAAGCCTCACAGATCTGCTGCAAGGTAGTTGGGAGAACTTACCATTACCACCCTACTGCAGATCACTAAACAAAACCAGTTAGCTCCAAATTTCCCCTTTTTTTGTGAGTGATTCACTTTCAGTGCTTAAAATGGCCTGGTCAGACACAAAAAGAGTAGTAACAGAATCCAAAATAACTATAAGAGAAGTCAAATTGATTATTGCTAAGGTTGGTTGCATGCTAGTTCTGCACCAGCTGCTCTAGTTATTGTGTTTATTAACTTTAAAATCATATTTTCCATTTTTTTATTTTGACTTCAGTGAAAATCAACACAAAGAAAGGAAGGCTTGTATAAACTCTGGGCATGCAAATCATATTACTTTAAAACAGTTACAAAATTTCTTGCAGAGATAAGGCTTTATGCAAATTATATAATACACTAGATTGATTGTATTTGCATGCAGATGATAAGCTGAAACACACCATTGAGATCTGTGCCTGCTTGCACACTCACAGCAAGGTCATTTTGATAGCTGAGTACCTGCTGTGTCTTATGTGACACACTGCATTTATTTGAATGAGCACAACATTTTCCTCTGACAGAAGAATGTTCTCCCTGGTAGTTTCCTTCTTATGCTTACTTGGTTTTATCATTGCAGAGAAAGCTCATGTACACTCTAATACCATGTGCAACACAAGTTCAGCTCTTTCTAGAACTGCAGCTTGCCTGGTCAGGACTGGACACTTGTCCTCATTGAACTCAATTACAGCTTTGCCCAGACCTCGACTGGAACAATAACATCGGGGAGAGGACCACCCATGACTGTAATACCTATCAAATGATGTTATAAGAATAATTGCAGGCACATAAGAAGGTCCAGATACTCCAATGTGAACACCACTGTTAGAATTAGTAGTGTCAAGCAGCAGACAGGCCACACAGAGGGGGAGAGAACCAGGTCAACACAGAAGTGCACAACCTGAATATTGCCCTCATTTCCAGTTGTCAGAGGCTGAGTAGCTCTTACAGCATGAGATGTATTATTCACTTTTCTTGTCTAATAATTATAATAATTCTGGAAATTCTTGCTGCTATTTTTTTTCTTAGTTCTTGCTAAATTACTCTGTGACATCCACTGTCAGCCAATATTTACTTACATACCTTGGGAGAAGCATATCCTTTTGACTTACTGCCTTTTAATCTCACTTGCAGTCTCTTCCTTTTTGTGGTGCTGGGTGGGCAGACAAAAGGCTTCAACCCTGCCATCCTACATGCCATTCTGGAAGTTTGTATGGTCCAGCCCACTTCTAAGAGCCGGACTGCAGTCCCTAGAGCACTCCCATCCAGCCTGCTTCTTCATCCCAGGGAGCAAGGCACAACTCACTCATGAGCAAATAGGCCTCCTGCTGTGCCTATGACATCCCAGCACAGACCACAGAATTCTTCCTACTACTGGCCTGTTAGAAAAGGTGAAGGGCAGTGGTTCCTGCTGCCTGGGAAGGGAGAGGAAAAGATGAAGGAAACACTGATCTGACCTACAGGCAGGATTTAATCCATGCCAGAAAGTGTGAAGTATGGAAAATATGTCTCAACACATCACCAAGACAGAACATACAGTAATTAGTTTATCCAAACTAAAGCAAAATTCCCCATCTACTCAGAAGGACTTTGAGACAGCCCTGACCTAAAAAGGGCACTTGTGAGACACACTCCTTACACAGTAAAAATTTAAAGGCTCCTCATCATGCTGTTCAAGTATGATCAAAATAGATCAATATTGCAAATGCTGTCTCCCAAATTGCCATCCTTGTTTACATGCAATTCTGATATACCCTCAGGAATATAACAAGTTGTAAGAACCATCTTTTTGATGCTAATGATTTCCCAGTTTGATATGAGATGCTATGCTGACACAAGTATCTGTCTTCCTGTTATGTACTAGTCAAAGTATTTTGCAAGAAAGGACGCTGCAGCAGTGAGAGTAGCCAACAATTCTTTTGGCCTACCAGAATCTACTAATTTCAAATTTCCAGTAACCAATACTTGGCACTTATGTCAGCTTTCAATTAGTCATTTCAACTCACACAGAGAATCCTTTAGATTTTAAAGATGCAATGAAACTCCTGTTGAATACACACATGCATTTTATAACTATCAAGCAAAATTGTTATGGATGGTTACGCACAAAATACTATGGCTCTTTCGAAAGCAGTAATTTAATGACTGCTCTGCGACTAAATCCCTCAACATCTCCTAGTAGAATAGTTCATTTTGCAGTTGTTTTTGATGGGTTTAACATTACTTTGGCACTATTTTTCCTCATTTCCTATTTGTGGAAATATAAATATATTGTCTTCAATTTTCTTACACGTGAAGAATCTGATATAATAAAATGCTCCTGCATAGAATCTAATATAAGAAAAAAATTGTTATCAAACAAACATTAGGGTCTGCCTTGAGTGTCAACTATAGTACTGTTACTAGATTATGCTTCCCACTGAGACACATGTGAGCTTTGTTGCCTCTCCTCTGGCTCCTTTCATGAAGACCAGCCTACTGTTTCATTTGAATTTACAGGAACTACTACTATACTTAGTCTTAAGTACATGGCTGCACACTTGACAGAGGGAGGATTTTCTTGCTCGTACATCTTACCATTAGGACAGGAAAAGAATGGCTGATACTCTCTGCTGAACCCCAGAGTCTAAGGGAGGTCACGGCTGAAGGAGTTACAAGATTACCTACGTGATGACCACCCATATTCAGAGATACTGACTGGATCCTGGCAGCAGAGGACAGGGTGTTTCTGCAGCAACTTTTCAAGGCAAAGATAAGCCATATGTAGCAAGAGATCTAAAACTTTTTTATTGTGAAGTCTGTGTACACTGAAGACAAAAAGAGACAGAAATGGTGTTTAGTGATACGAGTCAAAGGCAAAGTGTTTCCACAGCAAATGGGCAGAAATAGAAAACATTGCTTGGTATTTTCCAGCTCCATTTCTTCTGCACCATGAGCCTTAAATGAAGTAAGTGCAGGCAAGGGACGGGTTACTGCTTTCCCAGCTGTTCACACAAAAGGACACTTTGCACCTGTTCCCAGTGAATGAAAGTTTGCTTTGTGTAAAAGCAGTTCATCACCCTAGCCTTGGAGTCCAGGGGGGTGGTGGAGCAGCAAAGCCCAGGCGCCTTCTGGCTGGAATCAGCATTCTACCGAGGAAGAGGAAGGCTGAAGGGCAGGTCTGCTGCAATCAAGTTTCATTGGCTTTAACGTGTAAACATGCTGCCACCTGAAGTTTGATGTCATAACAATTGCAAACGGCAGGGATAGTCTGCTAAACATAAGCAAGAGAATGTGTATTTTTCACTTAATCCCAGCTGTATTTAGTTTACTGTATTTGCTTAAGGCTGGAGTAATTTTCCTATCTCCACTGAGGTGTTATTCAGAAAAACCTGCACTACGCTGACCCTGTGTAATTATAAAGCAGTGTACTCCATGCTTCCTTTGATGTTCTCTTAGATCTACGTCTCATAACTGTGATTTGTTTTAGACATTGCCATTAGGTTTGTGCCAGGCCCTCAGCCTGGGTAAATGAGTGTAAGTCTGCGGGATCTCAGGCGAGCCCCAGAAGTTCATGCCAATGGAGAATATCTGGGCTGTCTTGGAAAAGTCAATTCTCAGGTGACGCAGTTATGACAAAGGCATGGACTGTGGCAAGAGCTGAGAAAACTCAAGGCTAGGCTAGTACTTCTAGATTAAAAAATAAAGAAAAAATAGAATTAAAACCAAAATCACACAATTAAAATAGCAGCTTCTCCTCATGTCAGCTGGTGACCCAGCAGTTTAAATGCGTCTCCTCCACACAGGGGTCACAAACAGGGCACATGGGCCATCCATCTGGGCTAGCACACAGCAGCAGGATAGATCTGGATTTCCTCTACATCTTCACCCCTCTGACCTTCAGAATATCACCTCCCACCCCCACTTTAATCCTTGAATCTTTACTTTAGAGCTTATAATAAATTAATAGACAGTAGAAGAAAATCCCTGTGGGAGCAGCAATTGTGGTCCTATTATAAAAGCTTAAATTCCCCACCTGCCACTTGACCAGCAAAAAGCTTGGATTCTCCACTCCAGTTCAGATTATGTAAAACTATTCAAATCCTGAGTGACAGTAGTTATGAAGACAGCTGTTGGACTCTCCAACTGGGGGAGGCAGGAACAAATGCTATGGAGTCCAGTAAGAGCTGTCTTTCTATTCACCCTTCCTCCCAGAGATCCTTACAATGCCTTTGTTTTCTTTTGTTTTTCTTTTTTATTTTCCCCCTTTTTTTTTTTTTTTTCCAGTGGAGGGAAATGAATAACCAGTCAAAGAAGTAAAAAATACCCCACCCCAAAGCAATCAGAAATGCCATTTAAAAACAGACTGCTTCAGAGACAGTTCTCCTCACACTCACACACACCCTTCACCCCCACACAGCCAATCCCCTTCCTCTCCCCACCATTTCTGAGTTGTGTTATTTGTCACAGAAAGTGGCAGAAGATAGTGGGGTGAGATGCCGTGTGAACTGGTCATTTGTCAACACCACTCAGTTTGACGCGTTTCTGGGAAGAAGATTACACTAGAGTGATGCTATCAGGTTTTCAGCCAATCAAATATAGATGCACTCGTCCTCAGCTCACTAAAACTCTGCCACTGCCAGTATTACCATTCTTGGTGGTATTTCAAACCAGTGTTTACCAGGGGGCTGAAATTCAGGAATGCAGAGTGGTTTCCCATGACAGTGGTTACCGTGCATTGCGGAAAGCTAGAGCAAGAATCCCAGCCACTCACAATCACAGTGAATTGTGAAAGCCCTGTTAACTTCCCTGTGTTCATTGGGTTCTGAATGCCCATACAATACTCCTGCCCATGCACGAGTAATTGGAGAAGCGTCTCTGTTTACACCTCTTTCTTACAAAGACCGGGCTTCTACAGAAGTCAATAAAGAATGCTTTATTACTGGGATGTGGAACAGCCCGATGAAGTTTTGCTGAATGTGAAATGTTCATTTGACCTACATTGCATCTGAGGTCAGCTCTAACAATATGATGGATCAGCATTTGATAAAGCCTCCAGGACACATAACAAAAACTTGCACCAGACATACCTACTGCACTATGACCACAATCTTCTAACCTTCTCTTTAGTTCTGATCAAGAGCTTATTTCTTATCTTTGTTGCATTTGTACAGTTACATTTTTCATGTGTAAATCTTGGCCTTTAGTTTCTTTGGTTTGGCAGCACAGAGATGCCATGAAACGGTAGCAACAGGAAAATTGGAGATCCCCCTGCTGTCTTGTAGCAGTCAGGTCAAACTCAGACCCTTTCCTCCTTGCACCCTCCAGGCTGATGGGTAGTGCAGGCCTTGGCCATAGCCCTCACTCATATTCCCACTCCTCCCAGACCAGGATGAGGTTTGATTCATGTAACATTTTGTTATCATAAAGGAAGGTGCCTAACCCCCTCCCAGCCTAGTCTTCTGAGACAGCTTGGATGAAATCCCACTGCATTGCCTGATGTACAGAGACTGCAGAAGGTTAGCTGAGCCCAGCTGGCTTTTATATGGCTAAGAGTAAATAAAGCCACTCCAGACCAGAGAGGTCATGAACCTCCAAAATTCATACCAGGATTTCAATCTGCCACAGAACTGAAAAAAAAGAGACACTAAGTTTCTTTTAGTGTCTTTAATTCTGTTAGCATCCAGAACATAGCCAATGTATTCACAGTTGCAAATGTCTCAATCAAAAAGTTATACTTCTGAGTGAGACTTTCACAGAAGAGCAGGGGAAAAAAAAGCAGTGGCAAGCATGAGTTCTGATGTAAAGACGATTGCTCTGGAAAGTCTCCCATTTGATGAAACAAAGTTATATGATTAATTTTAAACACCAGAATTTGTGCCACTGTGTTATCATTTGAATAATAATAAATAGTTCTTTCTGACTGGTTACTGTCTATGAATTTTGAGGTAGTGGTTGGAAAAGCGGGACATGTATACCCCCTAAAATGAACAGAACACACCCGACTTAGAGAGACTGTCAGTTTCCTTATTTAGAGAGACTGTCAATTTCCTTATTTAGAGAGACTATCAGTTTCCTTTGCAGGAGTGAGGAGCATCCAGTGCAAGTTAAGTCAAAATGAGAATGGAAGACACACAATCCTTCACAGCAATAATTCTGCTATACTGCATTTATAGCTAACTATTTCGCCATGTGAACAGCTCATAGATCCAGGTGTCAATTGTAAATATTTATGTATATGGCAAAAAAATAGCCTGCAGAAAATGTTTATCCTTCCCTGATTTGCCTTGAGGAAATATACACTTTTATTTCTTTGTTTGCCTTTTTTTCCTGAGAAACATTATGTTAATATCTTTAAAAGCTTCATAGCACAAAGGGCATGGGAATCACTATCAGGTTCCAGCTCTGCACAACCACTTGCCACCAAAGAATGTATTCTAACAAGTCTGGGGCAATGAGAGAGAAAAGGTAAAATTTAATTTGAGAAAGGGCTGTTTGAATGGGTAATTCCCTTATGAGTTCAAAGTACCCAGGTTTTTCTCTGCCTCAGAGAGACTTGGTAGCAGTTTCTGAGTGGTGCTGCCAATGGGTGTGTTCTGGATAAACATTACAGTTGTTCTTCCCACACACATTTGGGACACAGTGCCCCCCTTCCACTGACATCAAGAGAATGTCCCAGGCAACTGGCATGTCCTGAGATCATGCTCAAACCCCATGTTTAACACAGCAGATATGTTAAATGGAGTGAACTTGGCAGGTTAAGGTCAGTCCCCAGAGATAACATTATCATAATAGCCATTTGTCACCAGTGGGAGCAAACACAGGCATGTATCAACTCCTTCTTTCCACAGCTTTTGCCAGAACCTGATAGGAAAAAAAAAAAACAGAACTTTAGGGATCAGGGTTCTTGCTACCCGTATTTATTGACTGTGTTCTGTTTGATTCCACAGTATGTCCTGCTATCTGGCCTGTAGCACTAGCAAGGTAGCAACAGCTTTAACCAGAGGAATCTCAGGAAAAAAAACAAATCAGGTATGTAAATTTTCCCATTCATGCTGCAACAGCATTCAGATCTGGCTGTGTGCATTACCCAGAACATGAACCTATAGTTTTAGTCTTTATCAAGTCCTTCATTCTTTCCTCTTGAACTATTCCAGACTTCAACACACTGAGTTCAGAGAAAGTTCAAGCTCACTACTTACACCAGGAGGGATGAAATCTTTAGTTTCCATTTCACAGGGATCATTGCAGGTTCACAGAGTGGGTAAAAGGCAACACCTAATAGTTGTGTCAGCCTGGCACTCACTCCATGCTGTTCAGCCTCCTCGCTGCACTCTCTGCAGAACTGGGATGGAAATCATTTGCAGCTAGAAATGTTTGGCATATCAAAGTGATGCTGCCAAGCTAGTATACCTAAAATGTTATCTGTCCTCTCTTGTCTACATTTGTTTGCAAAATCCACATTATCTTTTCAATATAGAAGTGTTTTCTTTCCAGGCACAGCTTGGAGTGAATACTTTTCCAGGTCAGTGTCAATGTCAAATTGTTAACAGTCTTAGCCCAGTGAGTATGCAAGGGAAAAGCAAAACAAAATGCCAACAAACAAAAAAGGGGGAAAGGGTGTAGACATCTTAGGGAAGGAATAATTTTGTTTGGACTTGCAGAACATTATCAGAAATTGCTATGAGAAAAACAGATTTTTGAAAGTTAGGAAAATTATATACCATGTACATTCTCAAATCTAGGCTTCAGATCTCACATTTTTAAAAAGGCATAATACATTGGTTTACTTTATAGACTTGTTTGCAGTCTGTAATAAACAATGCATCGTATAAAAGCCATCATCCATTACACTACAGAGAGTACTGGGGGGGAATAAAGAAGGAAATTCTGCATTCCTTCAGATGGAAATGTTTGCAATAAATGGAAGATGAGAGAATTTTCACTGAACAGTGTGTTCCCAGCATTAAAAAGTGCAACATTTTTTTTAGTCTTCAAGTCCTGCTGAGACATTTGCTTCAAAAAGAACCGGCAGTAGCAACAGTAACAAAGTACTGCTGCTGAACTAACATGATATATAATTTGATGATTTAAAATTTGTTGTACAATTGAAAGTCATCCCTTTGGCTTTAGCAGACTAGGTGGTGAATTTTTATCACACCAGTGTAAGTAGCAAAATGTCCCTTTCTGTTTGCTCAGAGAGCAGGTTCCAGCACAGGGCATGCAGACCATGGCAGAAGTGAGGGCTGTTCGTGGGAGGGCTGGAGTGACTTTCACCCCACGGATGATACAGCCCTTGTGTCTGGCCCTGCAGGTGCTCCCAGCCTGACCGTGGGAAGGCTTGCCCTTCGCTAGGTATAGACAGTGCTACAGGTGAGCCGCCAGCTGTACCTTTTCCTCACTCTCATTGCCTCTGACCAGTGCAGCGTGGTTGCTTTTCTCCACGGCATGCTACAAAGAGCCAACAAAATCTGCCCTGACGTTCCTTCATCTCATCCCTTCCTTTCAAATCAAATAGGTCTTGTAACCACATTTGGGTGGCAGGTTTGCAAAATTGTAGGCTCCCTAAGGCAGAGCCAGTGTGATTTGATTTGCCTGTACAGGACCCAGCAGAATGAGGCCCTAAACCTAATTTGCAGCCTCTAGGCACTACAGTAATATCACTAATTTAATACAAATGACAATGAGAGGAAGGGACATGCTATTCACAGGACTGACTTCCCATCCACAGATGCTTGGCAGGACTTCAGATTTGCATTTAGGGAGTGCATAGGCTTTGCTGAAATGGCCATTCTTCGTACAAATATGCCCCCAGGCAGCAATAAAAAGAAACAGATGCAGATTAACACTAACAAATCACATACCCATTGCACTATACATGTAACCTAATGCATGTGAATAGTCCTACTGGGTTTACATCTGTTACACTCACAGCCTTGTTGAAGGCATGTTGAATCTCTCTCCCAGCACCAACTCTCCCCAAAAGCAAAGTGTTTGGCAGCAAAGGGAACAGTGTCCTCACAGAACCTGGGGGACACCAGAGAAAGGCAAAGTGGAGTAGAGCCACCTTCACTTCACCTAACAAGCTCTCAGGATCTTGTGAAAGTTGCATCTTGTGAAAAGTTGCTATCTCAGCTCCCTCTGCCTCCCATGGGTAGCTTGAGGGGATAGGATGATTCATTCATCCCAATACCTAAGGGACCTGTTATAAATCAAGGGTGGTTGGAGCAGAGTTGTAGCCTGGATGACCTGCTTGCACTGATCTACAAATTTTTAGATGACTGAACTTGGGTGAAATAAATCTCACTTTGGTGGCTGACTGACTTATACCAACACAGCAGCGTCAAAAGTGAAGGTAGAGATGAGTAAGTACATCCCCTGCTCTCTAGGGCAGCCCCAGCTCAGTCACAGTGGAAAAGGTAGTTGTGACCTGTAGGCAAGCAGATCACTACAGCAGGCGTCCACTTTTGTTGTCATGTATGTTCCCTCCACTGACCAAACAGACAGGCACTGGCAACTTCAGCTAGATAAGGCTGAAAGCACTTATTGTTCCCATGATCTTAGACACTATCAGAGGTGTGACTGTAGGTGCCAAAAAGCTAGAAGCAGAGAAATTCTTCAGCCTTTTCTCAATATTCTGTGAGAAGACTGTCTTTCCTATGTAAACTATTTTAAATAAGGTCACAGTTTCATAAAGTTCTTGCACTCGCAAGCTGTTTTGCAAGATTGTTATGGCTTTGACTTTGAAAATATTTTGGAATAGGTATCTTAGGACTTGGCCAATCCTCTCAAGGGGTGGATGGCCGAGGAACCAATTACCTATTGCCACTCAACACACCTTTTGCGATCTATCCTATATAGTAGTCAGAAAATTATTAAAAAAGAAGCTTCGGCTTCCACTTGTTCATGAGCCTGCACTCGGTGTCATTTTCTTTATGCGCCTCAGACGTAACAGCGACAGTGTGACAACACAATCATTCACCCAGATGAGATGATCCAGAATCTCCAACAGCTCTCATAAGAGTTATGGACTAAGATGGCCCTATGCATTTTGGAGAAGGGATTCAAAATTGGAGAGAAGACCAGCCAAAGGGCCTGGCGGAATAGTCCATAAATTTATTTTAGCTCCAAATTGATCAAAATTGATTTCAAAATGCTGTAAATAAATCCTTTCTCTTAAAA
>VZTI01001648.1:3660307-3720990 GCA_013397865.1 Struthidea cinerea | reverse complement strand
AAAAAAAAAAAAAAACAGACAGAGAAAAAAAGGAAAAGAAAACTGTTGTAGGTAGTGTATGTGTTTGTTTGTCTGTATACCTACTATGGCTTTCTGTAGGAAGTGTCAGAATCTTGCTGCTTCCTCCTGTTTTTAAGCTGCCCTCTTGTGTCTTGTTACCAGGTGTTTTTGACTTGTATGAATTCACACCACCATTCACCTGCATCCTCTTGGCATGTACAGAAACTGAGTCAATGACCTTCCACACCACCTCCACTGCTTCTCTCAAAGGATCTATTATGTGGCTCACTGGAAGAGAACAAGCACGGTTCTGTTTCAGTCAGCATGACTCTTACAGTATAAACAGTAAAAAAAAAACCTCTCCGCATAGCTAGCCTCATTTTGCATTAGTCAGGAAAAGTCAAGGCAAAATTGGAGTCAGGAAATAATTGGTCAGTGTTTGGAATCAATCTCACTTGAGGTTGACTTCCTGTTTCTGAAAAAAACCCAACCACACTGCCTCACATTATCTGAATACGAAGTTCAGTGAATGTTGCTATACATGCCACACAAACACATTTTGCACACAGTAATTCTTTGAGTGCCTTAAGAAACTCCAAGCATAAGTAAGGAGACTCAGCAGTTACCAAGAACCAGAAGAAATGCAAAGTCTGGGGTTTAGATTCTTTCCAGCTCTGTTTATATTATAGAGTTGATATATTAAGAAATTTACCTCTAAAATTAGTGGCAATTTCTTCTAGAAATACACCCAACAGAAGAAACAAAACTTGCAGCTTCTCACTTAGTAGCCAGGCCCACTACTGTGCATGCATTCAAGAGCAATTCAGACAGCCTGAATTTCAAACTGGGAGAAGACAAACAAAGATGGTTTGATCTTTTATTATTTTGCTAATCAGGCTAGTAAAATGAAAACACAATGTATCTCCTTTATTTAAACTAAGATAATTAAAATATCAGTCTGTCAAGAGAATAATTAGATGCATTATTGATTAAATAGCAGAAAAAGATGACAGTTTGTTAGCAGTCTGTTTTTAATGGACTATCTGTCAAAGTTAGAAATTTGATCTCCCCATTCCTTTCATCCCCCTTCTTCCATCTGGCTGCAAATCCTTATGGACAAACCAAATAACTACATGAGACAATGAAATAACCTCTAAGTTTTATGGATTTGAGGGTCCAGGAGGCATGAGAAAGCACTTCACATTAGTGCTCCAGCACTGTAGGTTTAATAGACATCCAGTAGTGTACCAGGGAAGATACCTTCTTCAATGGCATTAACTGGCAATGATTTTCTTCCTCCGTGTTTTTCCAGTCTCAGTACTTTCTGTAAGGTGTCTGCATTCCCATCCTAACTACCCTAAACATAGTGTTTTCTGAAAGGTTAGAGAGAGGACAGTTTAGAGTTTGGGATTTGGGTGGCTTTTTTTCCTTTCCACAGCAATTCCCTCTCATCTCTTTTCTCCCAGTTTATTTCTGAAGTTGAAAAAAATTAATCTCTGCTCACCTACGTAGATATGATCTTCTCAAATTTCTTCTGAATACAAATTCTTTAGTACACATTAAAAGGCAGTTTTCTGCAACAGTAACCTGCTCTTCTCTGTCTGAAATGAAGGGTCATCATGACTCACATCTTTTCAGTGATGGTGAAGGCATGAAATCTGTCAGAAATAGAAGGCAATACAAGATCTACAAGTCAACCATTGACCTCTTCATCAGTGCTCTGATGAAGAAGTGTTTTCTTCCTCTTCATGAGAGCACAGATGATGCAGGCAGCAAGAAGACTTGAAAAAACGAGCCATTTTATTCCAGAAAATACCTTTGATACTCTCTGATTCATAGCCATGTAACTTTCTGTCTTGAACTTCCTCAACTCCCCACCATCATTCTTGAATTCCAGTTTCCAGATATCCGAATTATGATTCTAGATCTATTTCCCCCAACAACTCTGCACATATGTCAGTACAGCTGATGTCTCTCCCACTCTCTACCATATGCTTTCTAGTCCTTGTTGTCAGCCTCCTAAAGCTGTTCATCTTGTTTTCTCACCAGCATTTTCTCTGGCACAGTTCGGTCACTGCTCAGAGCTTTGCAATACCCAGCAGGGCAGACACAGCTTGTGTAGTAACACATTCCTTCACATGAGTGTGTCGCTGCCTGTGAAGGAGCTGTTACTCTACAGCACCTGGGAAGATTGGTGGGGACAGAGCTAAAAAGTCCAGAAGCCAATGTCTGTCTCAGGAGAAGAACAAATGCCTATCCATACTGATCCATTCCCAGGTCTTTCCTCCCAGACTGAGCTGTTCTGCCCTCCATGACTGGGCATCACCCCCTCATAGCCTGGCTCAGCCCCAAGAATCATAAAGCCATAGAACAGTTTGGGCTGGAAGGGACCTCTAAAGGTCATCTAATCCAATCCCCCTGGCAATGAGCAGGGACATCTTCAACTACACCAGGTTGCTCAAAGCTCCATCCAATTTGGCCTTGAAAACTTCCAGGGATGGGACAGACAGGATTTCTCTGAGCAACATGTTCCAGTATTTCATCTTCCTTGTCGTAAGAAAATTCTTTCTTATGTCTACTCTGAATATACCTTCTTCTAGTTTAAAACCATTACTCCTTGCCCTGTCCCTACAGGCCCTATCAACAAGAAGGGAATGACATTCATCATGACAGTGGCCTTGAAGGACAGAAGGGGAAACGTCTGAAAAGTCGCCCTTCTGCCTTGCTCAACCTTAACGTCTGGTGTTCTGAGTCACAGATTAAATTAAAGAGCAAACTCTGGGACTTCCTGGTAGAACTGCTGCCTCAGTTCCTGTATCTCACCCACTTACAACATCAAGCACAGACTGTTTGCACTTAGCAAAGGATGAAGAGATCATTCAAAGGGAGGGCAGCTCGCAGAGTGAGGCCAGCAGAAGTCTTACAACTGGTTTATTTGCTCTGCGCACTGTATACACAACAACAAATCTTATGTTGCTCCTACGCTGAAGTATCAGTGACGAGTATGACGCCAGCTAGAAAACCAACAGATTGCGGTGATCTGCTCCTCCTCAGCACTGGCAATACTTCCCAGCTCTGTCTGTCAGGGAAACCAGTGCTGATCTCTGTGTTGACTGCCCTGGGGTGTGAGAATAAGGCAGCAAAGAATGTTCATTGTAGCCTTTTACTATTGACCTAGAATCAGCTTGCCAACCTTTAATTATTAGCCCATTATAAACCAAGGAGGACCTTGAAGATGATTGGGGGGTGGAGCAGCTCTCCTGTGAAAATACAGTGAGAGAATTGGGATTGTTCAGGGTATAGAAGAGAAGGTACCAGGGAGACTCTATAGCCACTTTCAGTATCTAAAAGGGGCCTACAAAAGAGCTGGAAAGGGACTTTTCACAAGGGTATATAGAGATAGGACAAGGGGAAATGGCTTCAAACTGAAAAAGTGCAGGTTTAGATTAGATACAAAGAAGAAATTCTTTACTGTGAGGGTGGTGAGACACTGGAACAGGCTACCCAGAGAAGCTGTGTGTCCCTGGAAGTGTTCAAGGCCATGCTGGATGGGGCTTTGAACAACCAGGTTTAATGGAAGGTGTCCCTGTCCATGGCAGGGGAGTTGGAATGAGATGATCTTTAAGGTCCCTTCCAACCCAAACTACTCTGTGATTCTATGACTCTGTGATCTGAAAAGGTGGTGGATTGTTAAGAAGCAGCAGCTATGAGGAAGATAGAGTGTCAAAGCTTGGCACAATGTATAGCATGGAACATAGCTCATTTCCCTGTTTTCTTGGTCTGCTTTCTCACAAATACATTCCAGAAACTTAAGCTAAGGCTCTAGAAATTACCTCAGCTCCAGGAGGACGACTTTCTGACCTCTGCACAAGAGTTCATTACTCAATAGGTGAGAAAAATGGGAAAAAAACACAACCACAAAACACTCTCAGAAATAAAATACTATTTATTAGAAGGGCTACACCATTTTTAGAAATTAGTAATAAGTAGAACAAACCAAATATTTCTGCCTATTTAATAGGGGATTTTTTTAAATTTATCTTAGAGCACTCTAACACAGACTTCTAAATATATGCCAAAACAATGGCTTTTAACAGAGAAAAGCTAATTCATTTAATTTCTTACAGTGCAAAATAGAAAACTTTTCTAGCAGTTTATTATCAGGAGCTTTGCTTTTATTGCTTCCTTTAATGTAAGTTCCTAAGCTATTTAAATGATCTATCTCACAATCTTTAACGAGTTTAATTCACAAACTCATGTAAAAATGTCCCACTAATGTAGCACCTGACTTCAGAACGCAACCTAAATTCATTAACTCTGCACTTCCTCTTTTTATTCTTTTTCTAAAGCAATGCATACATACAGGTAGTTCTGTGTGTTGCTACCTAACAACCATACTTAAAGTCTTTTATCATAGTGTCCATATTAGCATATTATAATTACTTTGGAAATATCCCCAGTTTGACAACAGAAGATACAGTATTCCTAATACACACATACATAAAAGCAATTTCATTGGTCAGAACAATGTTTAAAAAACGTAAATTCTTTCTCAGTACAGAAAATAAACATGATGAAAAGGACATGGCAGAGAGAATTTGGATCAGGGAATCCAGATTTACCTCTAAATTGTAAGTACATATATATAAAAATCAGTAGAATCTAGTGGACAAATAAGACTGTCAAGTAGTATTTTCTTTTAAAGCCTACTGTAAATCATAAATCTGTGTGCTTTAAAACACACATAATCTTATAGCATATTTAAAAGAAGATTTAAAACATCCTCTGTCTTGTTCTTTAAAGTTTTGGTGCAGAAATACGTATGCACAATTCTGTTTGCAAATACTGCTGAGATATGCCATACAAAGAAATTTTGAAAGGTTAAATAGAATAAACTAAATCCAAGGTACTGTACCTAAGTTTGTTCTGAGTAGATATACTGTGTCTTTGGCATTTAGTTGGGTTCAAGGATGGAAAACTTCTTTTGTATGGTGCAAAGAATTAGGCTGATTCATCCAGCACAAATAAAAGCTTCAAGTTCGGTGAAGTTCTTCTTCAGCAAAGAGGAAGAAACATGAGAAATGAAGAAAGCACCCCAGTCATACACAAAGGAGTGTGCACTCAAATCCCTGTCATTTTCTTGTGCACAGGCAGTGTTTGCAGTTTCAGCCATATTCAATAGCAAGCTCCACCTAGTCTGTGTATCAATGACACAAGGCAGCGGATAGCTGCGATAGACTAATGAGTCTGGTATCCACGGAAATTGATTACTTCAAATATATTGAGATGGGCTTCAAAAGCAGAGTCTGGCGTTTAGACCCCAGTATTTAAGTCTACTGGCATCTGATGAACCTCTAGGAGAATCATAATAGTCAAGGCAGGTGCTGTTTTCTGTGGCTCACATATATCCTGGGACATCCAAGGCATCCCCACGATGTATGGCAGATATGCTGATGTGGCACAGATTCTGCAGGAGATGCACCTCTTTCTGAAGCCTCACCGGGTCAACCCAGGGCACCTCCAGTGTATTAGATGCTTGTGTGTGCAGAGAACTCAATCAAGTTTGTAGGCAGCAGAACCAGTAAAGCTAAGGAGCTACTCCGGACACGAGCCAGGGGAGCTCAGCTCTGCTGTGAGACCGTAACTTTCTCGGTCTGCAGCTGAAGGCTCTGGGGGCTTCCCTACTACATTTCCAAAAACTCCAAAACTATGGTTGGGCATCCCAAATGAGCCTTATATCTATATCAGGCTGTGAACAATCACTTTCTAGACTTTTCTAGCTACATGAAGGCAATTTCTATCAACCGTAGAGGAAGCCTATCCACCTACCATGTATGCAGACCTTTTCTCCTAGACGTCAAATTTCTGATTCTGAGTTGAATCCCATTTTTTTAAAACTGGCAAGGAAGAGACACAGCAATCAAACTCCTTCATTGTCAACAACTCACTATTGTTAATACCTGAGAAAACAGAGGCGATTAAAATATCATCCAGAGAGAGAAAACAAATTTTAGTGTAAGGTATGAAGCTGGAACCAACGTATCCCAGGATTTTGGATTAGATATAAGTGTGAGGCAGAGCTACATAGCTGAGTAGAACATTTCCTCATACCCAGGAAAAACACTTATATTGCATTCTCTCCTCTGTTACAGAGGATTTGAACCTATATTTTTTACCACTGGAATGCAGACGGAAGAATCAAGCTGTTCTTCTTCCTTCCTGCCATGGTCACTCATCTTCATAGGGATGTGTTAAATGTTTACTCATCCTAAAAGTAAGAGAAGGATTACATTTAACAGTGCCTGGGGCACTCAGCAAATGGAAGACCTCTGCTCCAGTTCCTGAGCTGTATTAAGTGGAAAACAACTCTGAACTACACTCAGAAGACAGAGAGCAGCCACTTTTGTTTTCATTTTTTTAGTGTATATCAAATTTATAGATAACACAAATCAGTGTGATTGAAACAGCAGACATAGAATTATATTACTTATTCATCCTTACTTTGACTTGCTGTTTTTTCAAATGCATTTGGTCTAACTCAGTTACAATTAAAAAGTAGTGAAAGCAAAATTAGAAGAAAACTCAAATAAAATTCTCTCCTGTCTGCTGAAAGCCAGGAGTTCTATATGCTAGTGAGATCTCCCATACAAAGGCTCAATTCACGTAAGCATAAAATATATTTTTAAAAGTTTCTTTCAAGCCAGCAGGAAGGTAGTTTCATCAGTCTGGGGTTTTCTGAGAAAACAGTGGAAGCATCCACTTTCCAGGATAACCACAAGATTTATTTATGATTAATCTGGCAACTGTGTTTCTTTTAAAGATAAGATCCTACTCAAGTTAGTGGGAATGTTTATCTGCATGATGCATCAATACAATACCTAAAGGTAGTGACTTCTTTTTCTATACATATACAGAGCAGCAAAGCCATAGTAAGTAATTTGTAAAGCAAGTGAAGAGACCTGGCTTTCGTGTGCAAAAGCCATATTTGAATTTAAGACTTCACACACTAAATTATATGTTCTCCACAAACATGAGCTATTCTCAGACAGGTGAGAGCCTTCCACCAGAAAACCTTCCCTTCCATTTCTGTATCCAGCACATGCCAAGACTAGTACATCTGTCCTTCGTAAGGAACTACTGAAACATACTGCACAGCTGCTGAAAAACTTTAGAAGGAGCTATTGGAAAGCACTGCAAAAGAGATGTTTTCAGCATCACCAAAAACTGACTTAGCTCTTATCTCTTTGTTCTACTGGCTGAGCTACGAGTATTCAGCACAGACGCGTAATTTGTAGGGAAAGAGAGTAAAGATGCAGATCAAGTGCTGGGTAGAAATGCCAGGAACAGATCTAAAATTAATATCTCCTGAACTTACAGTAATATTGACAAAGATGCACTCTACTATATTTGTAATGAACACTTCCATCACTTGCTTTTTCAGATACTGAAAAGAAATGAAAAAGAAAATACTGTGCAACTTGCAGACTACTTGACAGCAGATAGGAATTTTATATTTTTTTGGTTGGATGATGGGTAGACCTTTAGAAAAAGTATGACTGGTCATGGTTCCCAAAAATGAACAAGGAACATTTGCTAAAATCCAGTGTTCTCTGCTAAAAAAGCACTGGGCTCTCTCATTGAGTCCCATTAGGAGTTAGGTGTAATTTTCCTGGACGCCACTGCATTGTTCTTGGACTTCATTAGTTCCTGATGAACATTTACATATTGGTGTAAGAGAAGACACCAAGAGTCATTGCATAGCATCCTTGTAGATGAAATTGCTCATTACCCTGACTTGCTGATGAAGGCTTGCAGCGCTGTTTGTAAGGGCTTTGTTCCCAGTTTTACCTTACTACAATACAAGTAATTTCTCTAACTAGAATCCTGTTTCTTTAATTGAACATAATTGTGATGACAGTTGTTGCCATGATCCACAGAGTTGTGCAAAGTTTAGAATACTGATTACACTTTTGGCTTTTCACCACAGAGTCCAGATGAAGTGGGTTTTTTTTACTGTGGAAAAGGAAGAAAAATAAAGAAATCCAGCCCTTTGAAATAAGAAAGAAACATTCAACATTTCAAGGTCAAGGGCATAAGTGGAAAGCCAGTGAAGGTTCTGCTTTTCATGCCTGTGGGCCCCTGTTGTGAAATTACTGCTTTGCATTTGCCTTCTCCTTTTGCTGTCTTCCCGTTGATGCTTTGGTTGAAATCAGGAAGTAGAGCAGTGGGTGGAAGCTCACATACACACAGAAAGAAAAGTTAAAACATTTTCCATGGTCAGAGGGTGTTGGGGATTTCACAGAGGACAGAAAAATGTTTAATTTAAAATGTGGTGGATCCAAAGCTGGTTATGCCCACCTCTAGGCGTAACCAAAACAGAGCAGGCACATTAAGTTCAGTTCCACTGAAAACACAGACCAAGCACAAAATGGAAAAGGTCAACACAGGATGGAGAGGGGTTGAAGTGATGCAGAGAGAAAATTCCCCAGGAAAGTATTAGTGTGAACATTAGCCAGCTGTGTTATTTAATGATGGGAGGCAGGTTCTCTGTGGCTCAACTTTTTATGTTTTCTTGTAACATCCAAGCGTTCCACTTGGGCAATATTCACAGTTTGTGGAACCGCTCATAAGTCTGCAGATTTTCAGTGAAAAGCCATTAAAGCAATGTGGTTCTCACTTTGCAATAAGCATGCCTGTTCTTTGTTTCTTGTTTGCTTGCACTGTACGTCTCTGTTGCGGTTTCATGTTCTTTTAATTTTGATAGTTTCTGATTAATCACGAAACTTAAGAAATACAGCTGGAACTGAGATTTAACTCTTCTTGATACCTCAAATCCTCTTGATGTTCAACAGGCATGCAGAAACTTCTACAAGTCATCTTCTGAGTAAAAATACTGCCCAGCAGCCCACAGATACTGTCCAGACTGCTTCCTTCTCTCTCTTCCATTTACAACATTTAGTATGTACAAAGACCAGAAACTAGGCAAATCCCCCAGCTAGGATCGCCTTCTCCAAAGAGAAATTGCTGGCTCTGATGGCATTGCCTTCAGCTAACCTCCGATCTTCCTTTACCTGGGCATGAAGAAAAGGCTCAGCTGGAGGCTGATAAACTTGTGAGAACATGGAGAAGTCTTGTAAATTGGGGATGTTGGGCCTTCAACTGCAGTGAATTAGTGCACACACTTGCTTCAGTCATGAGACAGATCATGACTGCTCAACAGCAGAGAGCCTGTGGTGCTATAGCTCACTTTGTGGTGTTTAGGCACACAGAAAGGGTATAACCTGTCCTAGTTTAAGCTCAGCTGTGAACATGGCACTGTATGTTTCCACTCCAGGTGGGCATCACGGTAATCATAGCTTGAGTAGAAAAAGAAAACCACTGTGAGGCTGCAAACCTGCTTTCTTTCACAATCTCTTGTTTTCAGGTGCTTGTATCTATAACAAACAGCTGCACATGAGGTTGAGTTTTTTCAGACAAAGTCAATGTTCTAAAGGTAAGCAATTATTTTCAAAAGCAGGCACAAAAGCATTTCAGAACTCTTATCTGAGAGGGGAGAGGAGTTGCAAACACCTCTTTCTCACAATAAAAAATTATCTGCTCTCCCATTGACCTATTCTATATCTGAGCTGACTGATTTTTGGCACTCAGCATGCTTAGCTTATACACACTTGATGTCCTAAAATGTACCACAGAAAGGCTAAGGTACACTTTGAAAAGAAATATTTATGGGCTGTGTACAGGCAACAGCAAGATCGTAGATACCAAGAGAAGAGTTCTGATAAAGCAGCAGGCAGGGTACTCTGATAAGAACGCTTCAGCTGCAGTGTATTGGACTGGCTGGGATGGAGTTAACTTTCCCCATGGCAGCCCTCAGGATGCTGGGCTGTGTGTTGGTGCTACAGAAGGGTTGATAACACAGGGGCATAGCACCAAGGCTGTCTCTCCAACACTCCCCTCTCACCAGTAGGCCGGGGGGTCAAGATCTCAGGAGGAGACACAGCCAGGACAGGTGAACCAAGCTGAGCAAAGGGATATTCCATGGTGGGCAGTGACTATTACAACGTGTACTGAAGTCCTGCTTCCCAAAATATGGGAAGTGGAGAATAAATCTTTTCCTTTGCTTTCATTTGTGACCTTTGCCTTTGGTTTATTAAATTTCCTTTTTGTGGGAAAACACCTCAATTATTTCCATATTATTTTCTTATCCCACCTATCCTGCTGAGGAGGAAAGAGATAGAGTGGCTTTGTGGGCACCTAATTATCCACAATACGACTCCAGTCCCTCCCTGCTCCTATTTTATTTCTTTCCCAAGGAGACATCACCTAGGGGAAAAGTACTCTGATTAGTAAGTTCTCCCAACTTCAGAGATACAGAGATTGTATTTCCAGCTGAAAGCCTGAGTTACTAGGGAGGCTGGAATTGAAACATGTTTCAGCCTGTAAATCACAGGACTGTGTGCCACAGGCCAAGCTGTGTTTTGATTAGGTACAGCTTAAAGAGATTCCTATCAGAGTGCCCCACATAAACATCCAAAAAAAGATCACATTTCTAACCCCACAGCAAGGAGCAGATGTTATTTTCCATGATTCACTTACAGGTTAAAAAAGTCAACAGAAGTGTTACAAAATGTTCAGTTCTGTTCAAAAATACCTACTAGCTATACATTAAGCAACCCTCTGAATACATGATAACTTCTGGGAATGTCAACCAAAGAGTGTACAGACTGGCTGGTAAATTGCCTTTGAGTCAAAAATAGCGAGTGTGTGTGCTGAGCAAGGTCACTGCAGTAGTTCAGAGCTTGTGGTCGGCAGCAGCCCGCTGAGTTGCTGAGCCTGCAATTTCATGGCAATACAAATATCAACAGACTGGCCCAGCAGCACGGAGTCCATTTTTTGTAACTAAGAAACTGCAGGATATAGTCAAGACTGATTTATTAGAAACTTCATCAGCAGTGGAGCTAGGATTTCCCCATTACAGCCTTTTGAAGTGCAAATATGAACAAAATTACACCATATTGCAAAACTAGTATGTTTTATCCAAAGCTTTGCATATGATTCTGGTTTTTAAATGCACAAGTCTGAACACATTCCTTGGAATGTTTGTTTGGTTTTTTTCCAGCTGGAGATACACTCAGATCTAAGTACATCAAAAGATAAAGTAGCTTCACTAAAATTTCTCCAGGGAAAAGACATAGCAATCCCAACTATTGAAAGAAACTGGCAATTTACATGAGATGAGGTGTATTTGGCAGCAGCAAAGTACATTTCTGGCCCTCTTTCATATCTCTATACCTCACAGTCATTGCTGAACTTTATTATTACAACAATATTATGAAGAATGGCCTTATTTTTCTAGCACAGTGTATATTTTATGTGTATAAGAACTAATAAAAGGATCTCAAAATAAGTTTTGGGGGTGGTGAAGGAAATCAGCATCTTCCTTTGGTTAATTCCATGAACAGAAAAGAAAAGAATCTGCTCAATTACTTATTGGCAACTATTCACCCAGCTGTAGCTACATAGTAAATACCAAAAATCTTATATCTAGTCAGGAATCACCACAGGATCATCTCTTTACCATCTCCACCCTTTGCTTTCTTGATCCTCTGAAATATCCAGAAGATTTTTTTTAACAACACATAGAGCCAAACTGGTTTTTTTTCTGTAATCTAGCTACATCTATCTATAAAATTATTTCAAATTAAACAATACTGTAAGTATATGTCATTTCTATTATAATCTTCTGAAGTTTCTGTAGGTTCCTATTATGATTCCATTCTGTTTTTATATTTCCACAGAAGCCCAAACACCCAACGCTGCCATTTCCATAAAATGTACATTCCTGACACTCATTACCGCAACATCATTGTCTCATCCAAGCAGCAGTCAAGTGACTAATGTCTTTCCTTTCAGTTCCTCACTCCACTGCTGCCTGTTACAGATTTCTTTACCACAAAAAGCTTATTTTATTAGGTTCTCAAATTAACAGGTACCCTGATAAGTGTTTTCTGCAAGTGAAAATCTAAATGCAGTATGCCTTCCCACTTGTTCTTAAACACGAACTTCTGAAGGCTTAAGGGGTGGCAGGGAAGGGATGAAAGTCAGGCAGGAGACGAGAGGGAGACTCTACCTGCTGGTGATAGAGCTGGTGGGGCTGTCAGTCCTGCTGATGGGACCTACACGCACAGCAGCAATGTAGGATTTTCTGTTCAGCTTATTGTGTGGTTCAGCTTACTTAGTAAAACTGCCAGACAAGATTTGTTGCGGGGAGGAGGGGGGGTGGTTTCTGCCAGCATTTAGAGAATAGCTCTGTCCTCACTGAACCACAAACAGTACCATCCAAGGACAATGCTGAGGAAATATGATGTATAGGAAATAAAAACCAGAATGCTTCAAGGATTTTAATTTGAGGCTGAGACATGTTTCAGGAGTATGAATTGACATTTAGTTAAGAAGGGAACAGGAAGCAAAAAGAAAGCAGTGATTAAAACAAAAATGTCAATGTAAAATTACTATTAGTTGATTTTTTTAAGGTGTTGGGGTTGCAGGTTTTTTCCTTTTTAAAAGCTAAACATGAAAGTTCTTCTTCAAACAGCCAGCCATCTGGCCCTTCCTTGATTTTAATGCAGCTCCTGAAATCTGATCTGAATTAATATAGGCAATAGTATTCTTTGAAGTTAGCAAGCACATAAACACAAAAGCTTTATCAGTAGGGCCATTCATACAGCAGTTAAGTGATTGTAGAGTAAATTTATCCAGCCACAGCCTGTCCCAGCACAAAAACCATTCCCAACAAAGCATCTAATTGCGAGGATAGGATCCCACTCTCTGAGCACACACAGTCTCCAGTTACACATGTGATGTGTGGGGCACTAAACAGGAACAAGAGTGGGATTGACCCTGTGACCTCTAGGACAAGCTGCAGGGCTGTTACACAGGCATCTGTGGCCTCAGCAGCTCGACGATTATATAGCAACAACAGTGTGCTGAAGCTTTAAAAAGATCTGAAAACAAAGTTCTTCTTGTGTTGTTCAATAGCTACGCAGTGTCAAAGAGCCTGTCAGGGTCTCCTTCACAGGAGGGCACAGGACAAACTGATCTGTGGTCTTTAATTTTATGCCTCTGCCCAGCACAACATAGCAACAGACTCTTCTAGCTCTGTCTTGTGAGAGACATCCTACCCACAACTTCCTTCCTACAATCCAGATTAGCAACAATTTCTGTCGACATAGCTCAAAATGTGTGTTTAATAATATAGAGTAATAGTGAGGAACATAGAACAATATAGAATGATATGAAGTGTCTGATTAATCTCTGGGGTATCCTATGCCATCAGAAAAAACTGAAGGTTTCCCCAAAGTCAGCAGTAAGACCTTCTTCAGCTCCACTTTCCTGATCTTCCAGTTCCCATTTAGCCTGTCAGGATTGTCACCTGCCAGAGACACTCTCAGATGAAGTCATCAGCTCAACATCCTTATTTCCATCGCTATCTCCATTCTTCCAGCTATATCTCCACCTCTGTATATGTCATGATGTAAAGAACAGTCACAGCTTCGTTAAACCACAAAGCTGATTACATACCCCCATCTGAGAGCAATATTTTCTATCATGGCCAGGCAGGGCCCAATTTACCTGAAACTGTGGCAGCCCCAGGATCACATTTTGGATTTTCACACAACTTTTTCCGTTTAATTGAATTTTCCCAGGAATTCCAATGTAAGTTTCTAGCATAGCAGGCATTCTCACCTTTAGCTTTGTCCTAAAAAATTGTCAGCAGGTAATAGTTCATGATTTATTACTGTAGTTCTGCAGTTTTGCTGTTCCCATCTCATATCACAGTCTAATTCAGGAATCTTCTTCTATGAGGCAGTTTATTATTTTGATATTTTTCACCTGCTTGATGGTTGGAACAGGTACTAGTAGTTACACATCTAAATCTGTATTTCCTTCCAAATTACTTAAACTCAATCTCACATCAGACATGAATTTTTCCTGAAAATTCTGTCTAGCTAACTAAATTTGAATATGCATAGTAATTTCTCCTCTTGATAGTATCTTGGGAAACTGGCAGCAGTTTAGAACAACCCCAACATTCATTTTATCTCTAGCTAACAAATAAATTTGTAAGACTTTTATTTCAATATATTAATGTTCCTCTGCCCAAAAAAAGGCTCCTTTGAATTGTTCGAACTATATTTCTGTCATAGAAAGCATAGAAATAGTTTCCAGGCTCTCACTGTAATTTTGAAACCAATATAAAATATTCCCAACCCTGCACATGGCTTTTTCCTATTATTAAATTATTTTCATATGACATGTTAGCATATTTTCCTCTCATATTTTCTTCTGTGCAAGATTGTCCCAGTTCCAGCCAGGACAGGGGTGGTTTTTGCAGTAGATGGGAAGGGACATGGATAGCACCTGGGTGTTATTCCATACCACCTCACATCTTTTCTGGGAATGGGGGAAGGGGACTCTTCCAGGTCAGAGTAGTGGGCTGGAGGGAGTGGTTGGGTTTTGTCTGCTGTCGAGGGGGCTTCCCTGTGAATCATTTGCCTCTTTCTTGTACTCTCTGTCATTAGCATTCTGGTTCTTACCTTTCATTTTCTTATCTCAATGCTGTTTCCAGTAAGTTGTTCTAATCTCAGCCCACGATCTTTACCTTTTCTGCCTCCAATTCTCCTCTCGACTCCACCCCAAGGCAAAGGGGAGAGGGAAGGGGGAGCAAGAGAGTGGCACATGGTATGGAGAGTCTCAGTGGGAGCACTAAATTGGGGGGTACCGTTCCTAAACCGTGACAAAGATGCGCAAAATGAAAGTCATTACTAAGATTAACATGCAAGTGATCTAATTATTTGGGAATACACTGATCTGGGTAGTTTTTTCCAGAAGAACTTTGCTTAAGTGATATTCATATAATCGTTTTTCTGACTTGAAGGGGAAGTTATAAATTTGGCATGGTGTCCCGAATGTTTACAAATAAGCAGCTGTTTCCATCTACCCTTTCCCCCATTATCTCGTCTTTGATTATACACACAGAAATTTCAGGCACTGGTGAAGTACACACCACATGGATAAATTATTCTCTAAGTCTCTATTTTACCACTAATACTTACCTGTACAAAGAGCTGCCTTTGAAGACTGGAGCTTATGGAGCCTGGTGATCCTGCTCTTACCTCTCCATTTTTTTTCATTAGCTGATACAATTACAATATTGGAGTCTCCCTACGCTTCTTTGCAAATTTGCTTCTTTGCAAAAGCCAACCTTCACATCTACTCCTCACAAGATCTTGACCTTGCTACTGACCATCATTAAACAAAGTGTTCTGTTTGGAAGGAGTAATGGCAAATATTACAGTTACCTTCTTGTCCCCTCAAGGACAAGTGAGAGTGGTTTGGGTGAGAGCAAGAGGGGGAGTCCAGATGGAGGGACCCACAGATGCTTCTGAGCTATTGGCTGCAGTCAAGTGTTGACTTCAAGTCAAGTTTTAGGTGAAATCCAGACATGCACCCGGCTGTCCCCTCCCTCCCGCAGTGCCAGCACTCTGGTTTCACAGGAAGGCAGCCCGTACACGTGTGCTGACCCTGTGTGTCTCTGGGGCATTACCTTAAGGGAGGCAGGTGCTCTTGAATTAGGGCTGCAAGAGCACCAAGAGATCAGACATATGGCACTCCTGCTCCCAAAGGATGTGTCTGCCTCCAGCAACTCCACAGAGGTCCTATGCCAGCCCTGAGGTGCACTGAGAGAGGCAGGAGGGAGAGCTGTCTACCAGCCCCACGGCTCACAGCCCGGTGGCAGCAGCTTTCATCCACCTCTTTCACAAAAACTCCTGTGACATGATACACTCCTACTCGGGATGTGGGTTCTGGCTTCTTTTTCACGTTCACTAACATTACAGGGAGCCAGACCCCAAGCTGCGGATTTGCACCAAGTGAGACAGTCTTGTGGGGATGCAAGATTGTTTACAGTATTTCTGAATTTGCTGGCTCAAATGTTGTACAAATGTAGCCAATATTTCTCAGATGTTGGCCCTCTGGGTCATGGAATGTATCCCGAACCATGTTTGTGGGGCATTCAGCATGAGAAGGGTCTCTATGCAAGCCGAGAATTCAGGAAAGTACCATAACAAACACAGAAACAGACAGTGATCATGGTGCATTAAGGCATTTTCCGCACCACTACAAGAAACAGTGATGGTAAAAATCAATTTTATAAGATTAGAAACAGTAGAGTTGCCCATGGAGCTGGCTGAGGTCTCAACATGCAATGGGTGGGGAGGAAGGAGCAATTGCCAATTCTCTTTCCAGTTAGGCAGAGGACTTTGTATTCATCCTCCCTCCCTGGTCATTTATAAAGGTTTGTGTAAACGGAACCAACAGATTTGTGGATAACATCCATCAAATATTATTTCCTCCTTTTCTGCATTTGTTGTAAAGAGGTATGCCCTCCCCTGAGCAATTCATGTTATTGAGATATAAAAGCTATTTATTTGGTATGTAAAACTTTCCAAAGAACAAATACCCACCAAGCCCAGGCACGGTCCTAGCCACTAGTATATGATAAACTCTTCTCTTCTTCCTTTTACAGCCTTTTACAGGTGTGTGAACTTCCAAAGGCATGGCCAATGTTCAGTCACTCCAGTAGCTCCCCAAAGAATGCCGTAAACAAAATCCTTGCTGGACACAGCCCATAATGTTGGCAAACAAGCAGAAATGAAAGCAGACAGCTACCACTATTTAATCTGCTTTGTCTTTTCTTCCAGTGAGCGTTTGTGGGGGGTGTGCATACCTACACATTTGCATGTATGGGCATTTAGAGGCCCCTGTGAGCAGAGGGTCGCAGCCAGCAGCTTTTGCATGGGCTGATGGGATGTCCATGCCAGGAGCATCTCCCCAGAGCAGCAGGGAGGAGAAGTTAGAGAGCTCCTGACTTGGGCACTCCTATCCTGGGGCCAGACTTGTGGGGAGGTTTCCTGTTCTGTAAACTCTGGCTTTTGTTTCCTGTGGTTCACAGGCCAGCAGTGCCCAGGACCAAGACTGCCCCAGAGAAGGCAAGCCCCTGTGTAATCCATCAGCAATTACTGCAGAGGATTGACACCAAATACAAACGCCTCCACTCCTTACCACGTATTGTTACAGACTTAACAACATCAGCCCTTATGTACGTGACCAAAGCAAGACTTGGCAGTCTAGCCTGAAACTGCTCACCAAGGAGACTGCCTCAGCATTGCATTTGGGAGAGATGTATTTGAGGATTTATGGTGGCCCCTGCTCTGGCACCAGGCCCACTGGCACAGACAGCCCAGGCCATGCAGGAGGGTTTGGGGGTAGCAGTGGAGCAAAGAAGAATGTAGCACAACTTTCTTACCTAAAGGAGATCAACACTAGACCCACACCAAAACAGCTGGTGGTCTACTTGGGTCTTTGCAGTCATGCTCCTCTTGCAAACACTGTTTTCTGTAGCAGGGGGATACTACGAAATCAATCGTGCAACAATTCCTAACAGCAGAGACCTGCCATCATCTCTTCCTGAATAACTGATTGGAAGGTTCTAGTCACAATCCCTTGCAGTAGGATTCAGAGGTGAGGGCTAAGGAACGGCAAAGTAAATCATGCCATAAACCAGTGTAAACCTATTAGGTGGTGGAGAAGACCATGAGGAAAATTTGGCCAGACCTTTCAACCTGAAGTCAAAACACAAATAAGTACACTAATCTCAAAATGAAAATGCCTCCAATACTTATGTAAAGGCTGTTATAGCTGCTACAGACATAAGGTCATAAGATTTTGATTGACATATTTAGGGATTCATCGTTATATGCCTTGTAAACAACCTACAATAGTGTCTTAAAATTCAGTCAATTCTGCAGGCCCATGAAGTTGTTTATAGCTTCTAAATGGCCCTCTGAAAAATCAGTGCTGATGAATGCTGTGATTCTTGTGACTGAAACAAAGGCAAGGCATTTCAAGGATTTTAGGAATGCCCTAACGTTGCCAGTATGCCATGTAGCTTCATTTTTGAGACAATATTGATCTTTCAGTCTGTACTTATGGCACTAGAAGTGGGATTTATATACAATGGAAAGGCTTTGCTGTTGATTTCACCTCTGGCTAAAAATCTAGTCAGCAGTATTTCTGGAAAATCCTGAACAAATGACCGAAAGAGTCTGCTTGATACTTATTGCCACTATTAATCAAGGCTGTATTCTAGCTAAGTAGTACAAATGGTATGAGAGCAGACATGGCAATGTAAAGGTGTCTGTAAAAACTGTGTCTGATGGCAAAATTGGGATAACTCCAAGCAATCTCTGTTCCCATCATACCTCCCAGATTTAATCCAGCTTTGGATTCCAGTACCCAGGTATAACACATTCATTTTGATCCTCTGGCTGCACCTTTTCCCCCAGTGCCTGTGTTAGCCTACAATAGCTTCCTTTTCCTGTTTGAAGGATATGTTTCCAGACTCCATTGTGAATTTATCAGTAGAAGCTGGTCATTTTCAATACTGCTTAAGGTGAACAGCTTTCCCTTCTCATGTCCTTTTAGCACAATTGTACTTTTTATTCCATGTGAAGCACAGCTATGACCCCACTTATACCCTGAGGCAGTTTTTGTGGTATTAACGGCGCTCTTCCAAGAGCACGTAGGTTCATAAGTTTATAAGATACGCATTTCCTAACATTAGCATGCAACTGTGTTGCTATAATAACATCATTTCTGCACTTATTTTTTGTGCCTTCATGTTTACATTGGAGACGGTTCAAATTTCTCCCGCAAGGAGGGGTTTTCATTGCTCCTTTCCAGTCGTTCACTAACTCTACAGAACTGTGAATGGTGTATGTCCAGTTGTGTAGGCTAATGTTGGATTTTTCAAAGTAGTTGCACCAAGAAAGCTTCAGTCTGTGATTTCAGTCTAATAATGTCTGTGGTGTCCATGGGCTGTGGATGTCTTCGGTGTGAGTCTGTTTAATGAGTGTGTTCAACAGGTCATCATGTATTTTAAATTCTGGTAAGTTGGACATGTGCAATAAGCAAACACGAATGCTTATATTATCCACTCTAAGGCATTTAGAAGGGGTCAACATCTTTGATTCAGCCCGGTGCCCATTTCCTTCCACGGGCTGTTCTTTTTATCCCAAGGAAACTGTATTACAAGAGTCATAACTACTCCACTTTACATAAAGTTGTTTAATGAACATGAAGTTCTAGAATGAGATGTGTTTTGGGTTTGTTGTGGGCTTTTTACAATTTTTTTGTGATCCATCTTTTATTTAATAATGATGGAGGCCAGAGAGCAGTGATCACCTCTAAACAACCAAAATGCAGGTTGAAGATATTGAAGCCCACAGGACCAGCAACTTAAAACTATATTTCCTCAAATGCCTACATAAACCTTCATTAAACTGTATCTTTGCCCATTCCTCCAGAAAAAAAAAAAAAAATTAGTCACACTGCACTAATTCTATCAGCTGAAAGAAAGCACTGTATGTTGGATGCCTTACAGATGAATTGATGATTCCTATTAAGCATACTGAAAGTTTAATTCTTGCCTTGCTTTGTCATGTGTTTATACCAAATAATCACAAAACTGTAATTTATTTCTTTTGTTATTATCTTTTATTTGCCAGATCAGAGTTTGATTTTGTCAGACAGTCTAAATCTGGTGCTCTCTAACCCAAGGACCTATATTAACACGAAAAGATGCAGAGTAGGGAAAATTACAGCTTCTCTTCACATTCTTCAGCTCATCACAAGTTGCCAAAAAGATGAGCCTTGTTTGTATTTCAGAAACCCAGCAAACTAACTGCCAGATATTTATGATCTACATGGAAACAAATCTTTATGAAATATAGTCTCAGCTTGGAAGTTTCTCCTTTCATGGTTGACTTACAGTGCATAGTTAACACCTAATTATTTCATTGTGCCTTTTGCCAGGGTATGAATAATTCATGATCCTTCTTTAACAAAACCAAGAACAGGTTGATTCATGATCTTGATCCACAGCCAGAATTATAAAAAGCATATGAATATTGGAACAGTTCAGGATTTGGAAAGATGAGAGCAAGACCAGGCTTCACATTCTATCTAGATAATCCACATTAGCATCCAGAGGTTATATGGTAAGGACTACGCTGAGTAAGAGATGAAAAGAATATAAGATTTATTACTTGCAAAACACTGCTGAAACCTGGCCACTTAGTTATTCCATCAGCCTCATGGGCTGGCCATGGACTGTCTTCATGGTACCATTGCTCAAGCGCTGGCTGTGGACTCATTTTAGTCGGTGAGTCGGAAAGCTGACTGTGATCAAAGGAGAGACAATGTCTAGAAGATGAATTTATTGCTCACATTGCACCCTCTACTGTCTAATTGCTGTAACAGCTCTGGGCAAAGTCTGACTCCTTGTTGGTCTGTGTTAAAGCGGACAAAGAAGTAATTCAAGGGGAAAATGCCAAAGTAAAGGAAAAGGCCACATAGGTAACAAGTAAATCTGCATGAGAAGATCAGAACTGAGTGACTATAATTTTTGTCAAATAGCTGGTTAATGAATTTTTAAGGCCAAACCTTTAATTCTGATTGCATTACAAGCCTGAGTTCAATGTGAGATCCTCTTTAATGAGGTCAGCAGGACATCGCCAGTAGAATGTGAGCCACAGGATTAGAAAGCCCATCTTCCTTCCTAGACCATTAGATGTATTTGAGGTTCAGATGCTAAAAGTCCATCAAGGTGTCTAAGCAGGTCTGTGGAGAACAAGGGCCATAGCTGTCCTTTATTAGACATCACATCTCACTGAAGATCACAGGCAAAACACATCAAGCTGCCAGGTTAGGAGGATGGGTAAAAGCACTGGAATAGGTTGGAGAGGGGGCAGTTTTTTACCTTAGGTTACATCCCAGCCAGGAGCACCTTTTATTAGAGTATATCATTGCCCCACACTGTCCTGTTAAGCATCCTGTTCCACCACCACATGCTACAGAACACAGCCTTCAACACTAAAAAGCTCAGCCTGATACTAAATTCCTACCCAAAATGAGCTACTGATGACTCAAAAAACAGATGACTTCCCATTTGCTCAGAGCTAGCTTACCTGGTAGATCCCAAATCGGGATCTAGAGAGTGACACTAGAATTTGGGCCTGATCTCAAGCATATGAAGATATGCTATGCAATACAGAGAGAAAGCAATCTCTAGAGAGGTGAGTCTGCACACCCTCACTGAGATGTGTAAAATGGGTAGGATGACGCATCCGTCCTGGTATCTGTCATTCTTCAGTGGCTATAGAGGGAATCTAGATAGAGTTTGGACTAGATGCTTAACTTTTAGCCAGTTCACCTGGGAAGAATTAATCCTACCCAAAAAGCCCTACCCTACAAGGCCTACAATCCAAAGGGACATGCTAGCACAAGCATGTCATAAGGAGAAAAGGCACCAGATAAAGAATGGAAGAACATCTGTATACTTAGAGATGTAGCTGATTGATAGGAAAAAACACAGATAAAATATGGATATTCAGTCCACGGTAATTACGCATTATCACAAGAGAAAGAGGCATTTCAACTTTGCTTCTATTAAAAGAATTAAAATTTTACCAAAGGTTCTTCTGATCTCACTTTAGTTAGTATAAATATGGCACTATTCTATACATGTCAGTAGAGACAAACAGGTATTTACTGGAGTGGGAGAACATGGCTTCCAGTTCAGTCTCTGGACAGCATCACAGAGGACTGAGCACTCCCAGCACTTCCAGGGCAATGCTGAAGAGATTATCAGAAGACAGTGGGTGGCAGCCTACATAATCGTGTTTGTGGCTGTGTCCTCAGATTCAGCTTTTCACAAGATAGGGTTTAAAACAGGAGCTGGTGCAGGTTTTTTTTTACTGCAGCCAGACATAGTAAAAAAAAACCCAAAGTCTGGTCCTCTCTGAAACCAAGCAAAATAAGCAGTTCTGCTGCAGTTATTTCAGAAGCGTATCTCCAGAGGCCTGTTAGTTTTGCATCATGCTATGCTGTTGCTCAGGGATACTGTGGTCATAGGGATCAGCAAAGCAACAATTTCCTTCAATTGCACTGTGAAGGAGGAGACATAAAATTCCATTGAATACCAGGTCTTCGATAAAGGTTGCAACAATGGTGCCTGTTACACTGTAAGGAGCAGTTTGTCCCACTTTCTTCTTAAACCTTCAATGTGATGCGCTTTCCTTTCAAGCTCTTACAGCAGAAGAGGGAGGAAGTATTGTAACAGCTAAGCAAGGAGGCACACTTCAGGAGGGTTGTCAGCTGAGACTTTTTAAAGCAAAGACTTGTCTCTCAAGAGACTTAGCAAGAGCCAGAGGCTTTAAAAAGCAGTCTGCACAAAGCACCAGACAGCATGGAGCAGGAGGCCACTTTGCAGTGCTTGGACTTGACAAGCAACCTTTTCCCTCCTTGGCTTCTGTTATTTTAGGACCGTAATCTGCTGCTCTCAGATTCCTGTCCTTGGCAAAGACTGAAGCACAGCCAACACATGGATATCCTCACTTATAACTGAAACACATGCTAGGAAACTCAGAGCCTAGATTAGGAGGAGCTCATCACAAAAAATATTGTCTCCTCTCATATTATTGTCTGTTTCACAGCATTTGACATCAGCCTCAGCCTTTCTTGATTGTTTGTGAGCACTGAACGTGTTAAAGATAAGAGAGCTCTCAGCCACCTAATGCATGGAAAAAGGTTAAACTTTGAATTAGAAAGATCTATGCAGAGTTCTTGTCTTGTAAGAGCTTCTAAAGACGGCTACAAATAGATCTTCTTTAGCATGTTTCATGCCAGTGGAAACGTAGTGCAAATAAACATTTGACAGGACAATCATGGACTGCAAATGTTGGGTGAATTAAATGCAAGTGTGGATGTAATCTGTTCACTTAGTTACTATGATGTCTAATGCAAACTAACATTGAATAAAAGGAAAGCATTCACCCCACACGTATGGTAACTTTTAGCAGTTGCTTCATGATAGGCACAAAATCAAATTTGCCAGCTGTCCTGCCAGGAATGGAATTGATACAAGGCATGGGGTTTCTGCATGTATTGCAATGGTATCTCCTGTCTGAGCTTGTGCAGATTGTATCTTCCAGGAGTCTAATACCCACTACCCAAATCCCAGAGGATCAAAAAGGATTTGTACATAGCTTGAATCCATAAGGAAACAAAGATATTTGGGGCTGGTCTCAGGAACACATTTGCCATACAAGGCACATCAGATCCAGGTGCCATGGGTAAATACAGGAAAGGCAAAAGCAAAAATCAGAGCTTGAACCCTGGCCTTGTCACTGCATGCAAAGGACATGCTGGTTTGACCAAGGTTGAGGATATAACACTCTGTTTTAGGAAAGGCTCTATATCAAGACATCAAGCTGTTTTTTTGTGTAGTGAAAATTCAACAGGATAAGTAAGTAAAAAACGCATAAAAATTACAATGCATAAAAATAAATTATTCTCCTCAAACTGCATCTAGTAAATCAGGACAGCAGAGCCCAGAAACAAAATGAGTGTTGTTTCAGTAGAGCAAAGTGACAGGGCCAACAGCAGATGCACTTCTTGGCACCGAGTTCTGCAAATTTTGTAAGCAGCAGGGATGAACCTGTTTCACCAAAGATTAAGTCTACACAAAAGCATCACATTCAGCATTGGGAAAGAGGCTCATCTATTGTACTGGCAAGCAGCACCAAAGATAGAGTACCCTGGAGACAAAATGTGAGGCTACTTAGAAACACACTTGCCAACCTGAAAAGAGAGGCAGCACAATGGTAACTAGTGAAGAAACAGCTGGGCATGGTGGCACCAGGCTGTGTCTTTCAACCCGTGCTATCAACACTTGTTCATACAGCCAGCGTGTTGTGAAGAAGTGCTTGTCACTTTCCATTTGGTCACAGAGAGATGAATAGGGTCCAGTGTCAAAGCAGGCAGGTTAGAGGCTTGGGTTTGTTTTCCTTTAACACTCAACAATATTGGCAAGGCTATAGTTACATGATAAGACTGGCCATGTGCAAATTTATATGACAGTTGTGACTTATTTTTGGCATTAGAGAAATGCCAGGAAGACTCAAGGAGATTTTGGAAAAATAGAGGCCATCACAAACACAGCTTGTAAGAAACACACTTCTAACACTTCACAATCATGCCAAATTCAACGGCATAAAAGTGTGACTGTTGGCCAATTCTAATGTACAGCATCCATAATATCGGTAGTGGACAATCCCATCCAGTTCAATATTTTAACCTCTGGAAAAGCATCTATTCCTTTACCCACTTTAATCTCATCAGGTTTTATGGAAGAAGCCCACTTCTGCAGCTGTATTGAGAAAAACAAATCAGCCATAAAAAGTTCCGTTGTATGAATTATGAGCAAGTTTCAAGCTAAAAGAAAACTGAATACTTTTGTGAAAAATGTGTGTGCCTCTGCTCCAAGTTATTTGATTAAAAAAACGCTCCTAGTCTTTCTTTCCTATTTGAATTATCCTCAAAAAGAATCTAAGAAAGTCCTTTTAACAGCAGTGGATGAAAAGCCATTACAGTGGCCAGTGGCTTTTTAAAAAACCTGCATTTTTTTGGTGTAAAAAGTGTTCCTAAGGCACATACTACTTAATGACCACAGCAAATTGTAAGCTTCTAAATATGCTTCCTTGGATCTGTTCCTAGAAAGAAATCAGGCACTGCTGCAAATGATCTGAGGATAATAATTCATTAGAGCAGAGGCTGGTTGCTGGAGACATGATTAGCTGGATATCAAGATCTTGGTTTCCCAAAGCTGAAATAAAGCCATGTCCATGGACCATATCAGCACTCTGGGATCAGTATTCTCAAACAGCAAACACGTGGGCGGGCGGAATTTCTGACCAGCAGTCATTTTGGTTCATCATTTCAGATGCAGTGTATTCAAGAGTCACCCAAGATTTAACCCCCAAGAAATGCACCTTCTACACCCTTCACCCAGGGAAACTGCTGCACTCTGCCACTGCACACTTCTTGAGCCACATTTCACAGCAAACATAATGAGAGCAAAACACAGTTTGCGCCAGTGGCTTGTGAGCATGCAAGGAGCTGATCTACTCATACCAAGATCTGACACAGTTACACTTCAGTACAAGGGCCTCTTTTCCACCCCAGAGGAGGCTATGAAGGCAGAGAAAGCTTACTTACATGTGGCAGACAGTTGGTTTTTTGTTAGGCCTAAGTAGTTTTATCCTTACTATTCTGAATCAAAATAGTTGATTTCAGGGTATGCTGCAAGATTCAGTCCTTTTCCTATACTGTCAGAAGTTCTGAAATGAGCAAATATTATTAGAGAAATTATGTAACTAGAATTTAGTTTACCTGTCTTGAAGCCACTGGAGAATAATGCTGCACATTCTCTGTTTTCTTATTTCTGAAATTACCCATTTTATCATGACCCACAAAAACTACTGCAAGGCCATATCTTCTTTCTCAGCCCTTTGATGTGGAAATGCCCATTACCGAAATCTTCCAAGGTTAGAAGTAAATTACTCTAGTTCACAAGACAGAAGCAGCTCTGTCCAAGCTTACATCTTATGAAAAAGAAAGCAAATCCACTTAAAAAAAAAAAAAATCCGGGTCATCCTGAAGGTATATCTATGTATAAAATTCAGATACTTTTCTTGTCTGGTCTAACAGGGAATTTTTTTCACTGCCTATTCAGGGTAGTATCAGCAACTAGTTCTGTTAAAATGATGGTCAGCTAATGTTTCCAATATGGTCATTTTTCAGTGGTTTCAAGTCAACCTTTAGATATAAACGCCTTTAAAACTATTTTTTTACAGTAGGCCCATGAGGTCATTGCTAGAAAGAGAGAACAAAGTTTTTTCTTATCACAAGGATAGAAAAGAAAATAAAATTGAGGGAAGCTCTTAATGATGAGTTTTTAATGAAAACTTTAGGAAAAAGTTTTTTAAAACATTTCTTCTGAATATAATGAAACATGGTCAATAGTTTCAGAAAGAAGATTCCGTATATATATTTTTTTCTCTTTAAACATCAAAAATACCTGTGACAAGTAGATAGGATAGCCTATAACCTATGTATCCCAGGAAACTGTGTAAGTTTCCTAACTATCCGAGCTGACTACAAAATATATGAGGGGTGTAAGAAGCACAGCCCCTTCCACCTCACTTTCTCCTGAATCAGGATCCAGCCTAGCCCCTGATTTCTGAGTGCCGAGCCCCGACCTAAGCCTCCAGCTAGAGTCCATCCCTGGTCATACTGTGAGAAAGGTGCTGGAGGCTGTGCCTTTAGCAAGGCATGTGCAGGACCTCTGTGAGCTGCTGACTTCTACAAGAGCAAGTGGCTCTTGGATCTGGTCCAGCCTGAGGGAGCAGACCCAGGCATCAGTGAGATGCCTGCTCACTTTATTTCTTCTATACTCTACAGACAGACCTGAGTGATACACACGACCAACAAGTCTGCTAAAATCTCTGTGGCTGGGAGATAGAGTGTGCCTCTGGTAAGCCAGCTGAATCTCAGCTGGGGTGACTTGCCTGCAGTCTATGAGATGTCAGCACTCGACAGCCTAACAGGCACACTGCAGCACCGCACTACAGGATCAGCTTCTCCTGCCCAAGTGTTTCCAGAAAGTTTAATTAGTCTAAACAGTTGATCAGTAGATGGCCACTTCACACAGCTGCCAAACGGGTCACTCAGTGTTGCACCCATAGCTTCATGTTAACCTCTGTGTTATCAATATGTATTTGCCACTTGTAGTCTAAAAGTTGCCCCATCTCCCAACCCAGTGCTTGACAGGAACTCAGCTCGTGGACAATGAAAACCAAATTCTCATTCATCTAAGGTATGTTCACTGTACTAAATACAGCACGGTTGGTTAAAGGGCTGTAGTTTCTTTGGTGTCTTCGTGTCTGCATCACACACCAGAGAGCAGAAAAGTGAAGGAGCCAGTTTATTCCCAAATGCATTGCTCACAATCCTCATCACAGAAAAACTCTTAGAGTCCTGTGGATGAGTTATCTACAGACTTAAACATATGAAAGCACTTCAAGAAATTTATTCTAGTTTATGGTGAAACGCAGGAATTATTGTTTTGCTAGTTTATAATATCCTTTTAGGTTAGACTTAATTTCTAAGCACACGTGATGCTGGTGTAAGACTGAGTGGGCATTAGACACATAAGAATAGCTACTCCGACTCCCACTCTCAGACATTTTTAAGTAGTCTCAGCAAGCCCTTCAAGACAATACCCACATCCTCCCCCACCCAGGGTGTCACAGGTTGCACCTTTACCTTTTGCTTCACTTACAGATACAAATCAAACAGACTTCAGAGCAGACATAAAAGAGAGTGGATTTTTAGTTTGCAATAAAGATTTCAACTTGAATACTGTTATTGTGTTGAGACAGAAAACTTTCAGCCTAACTCACCAGCCAAAATCTTCTTGTATTAAAGGCTCTCTAAAGCTAATCTTGCTATAGGTGAAATACAGCCATGTATTGGGAAATGCACAGAGACTCAAGAGGGAATAGGAAGAGATTGTATTTTAGTGTTTCTTTACAAAAGTTGGTCTCATTCTTTTCTCTCTAATGCTTTTATTTCAGAGAACACTTTTCAGTGTCATATTCATTTGAAGTGACTGATAGGCAAATCTAATTGGAAAATTTTCTCACAGTCATTTTTGGAAAGTTTCTATTTCATCTTGAAGTATTGCCTATTTCTTTCATTTTCTAAGATTGTTTCAAATAGCAGGAAAGTTCATCAGGAAAAAGACAGAAATATCTTACTATCTTAAGGCAAAGATGGAGATATCTTACTTCTTAACATCTTACGGCAAATCAGACAAGTTGTAAAATTTTACTTAGTGTTATAAGTATTTCAGCCACACTTAAGGAAACAGTATAAAGTTCCATCAAATAAAAAGATTATCATTCGTCTTCTTAATATTTTGTTTTTCTTGTCAAGATTAGCGAATAGAATATGCATTAATACAAGCACTTGCTACTAATTGGCCCTTTTTCCCTCAGTGAACCATATCCAATATTAAAAGTTATGCATTTTTTCAGGCAAAGTGCTCAAAGCATTGCATAAAAGCAATAAAAATCATTAACCTTGTTTTGCAGACAGTGCCACAGAGGTGATCTGACGGTGCAAAATCACTCCATAAATCTGTTGCAGAGCTAAGAGCAGAACCCACATCTCTCTGATCCCATTTCCCTGTCCCAGTCAGTTTTTGCATCATGTAACAGGAGGAACACAGAAGATGTGCAGAGATTCACGAAATAAACGCAAGATCACCTCATCCACATTCTAAGCATAACAGATCTTGTCTCACCAAGAATGACAAAATCAAAAAGAGTTAGCTCCATTAAAGAGGAAAAAAGATGCCTCTGAGCATCACAGTGCTCAGGTTTGTGTACCGTTGCATGTGCAGGGGCTGATCTTGGAGGTTGTTGCCCAATGCTGATTAGAACTGGAGGCCTTTATAATTATAGCATTCTCTAATTACAGAAAGGATAACACTTCCACTTATGAACAAATGTATGGGTAATTGTTCAGTGACGATGGGAAGAAAAATAAAGAAAAGTGCTATGACTATTTAATGAGGTTTCTGAAAACATATTACATAATTAAAAGTGTATTTAAGTGCAACTAAGTCTTTCTAAATTGCTAGTCTTGCCTGCACTTTTCTCGCTAGGGAAGCCTGTGGCGTAGGGTTGAGGGCTGGCCTGCTGGTGGTGGGCTTATCTCTTTGCCCAGAGGGAGGCAGGTGTGAATTGCTGTCTTTAGGAAAGGCTCAACGCTTACGGAGGCATCATAGTATCTAAGCCAGACAGGAATGAACAAGAGGAGTGCCTGCAACTGTAGTTCTGAGTACCAGCAGAATTTTGTTTCTCCTAATGTACAGTGGCTCTCCTTTGAGGAGGTGACCAGCAAGAGACGCCCAGTGCCTTGGGGACATGAGACAGCGATTCCTGAGAGAGCTGCTGTGCCATGCAGCAAATGCAGGAGCACTGTGGTTCAGGAGGCTCGGTCGTGTCAGCAGGGAAACTGCTCATCAGAAGCACACAACCCTACACGTGGCCTTAGTGCTCTTCCACCAGCCAGCATGTCAGTGGGTTTGCTACTCTTTCACCACCTGGTGTTAACTGAGGGCTCAGCTTCTACCTGCACACACAGGCTGCCATCAAAGCTGTAAGCCTGCTGTCATTCAGAGCAGCTGAGCATTAGTCCCCAAGCATTTTTATCTAGAAAAAATTAATTGCTTTTGCTTGTACCCACTGCCAAAAGCACACTTTGAAACTACCATCAGCCCTTACAGGGACAGAGACTGGATCAAGATCTGAGACTGACAGAGAGGTGGAAAGGAGCCAGCTACCAGGAGCTTAAGCAGCACAGCTCTCAAGGGGCAATTGCATCAGAAAGGCACAGAGCTCTGCTGAACCACTTTTAGCTGTGGAGCTGGGACCCAGCTGTGCTCTTAACAGCTCACTCTGCTAAACCAGACCTCAGCAACCTTAGCACAGCCCTCCGCATCTCTCCCTTGTGCTTCAGAAACGCAGAATTGCTGAAAGCTTGTTTCCCTGAGCCTTTTCCTCTGGCAGGATATCAGTGAACTGGCATCTCATCTAGACATTTACACCCTGAGTGGGCAGTGATGAGGAAAGAAAGAGCCAAGATGTTGCCGTTAAGGAACAATTTTTCCATGTAACACATATAGACCAGGAATGTTCTGTGACAGTGAGTATTATCAAAGCTGATCCCTAATCATCCTTCTCTAGAAAATTCTTTCCAGCTATGTCTGAGTGGTCTTGTGTCTGCAGAGATATGAGACTTCAGGCCCAACCTTCCTTTATTAAAACCATTTGTTAAAAAAATGCACATGCAAGCAGAGGAACATCTACCAACACCTTAGGACAGAAAATACAGAAATATAACAAACTGGTTTACATTTTTCCAGATTGAGTTAGTGGAAAAAGTTATCACTTGACTGTTTACATTCATCAGGATAAACGCTGACAGGTTTTATATAGGCTATAATATCCATCTGGAAGATATTTGGATATTTCCAAATTTCAGGAACAGTCATTTCATTTGCAAGACAAAGGAAAAGGCTACGGTTTGAACTCACCGTCCCGTTCCACAAGGCAAACAATTTTTTTAAAAAATGCCACAACCACGTTAAGTTCCTGTGTAGAAAACATTCATATGTTAGCATTAGACTGAGTTTTCTTGAGGGGTTTTTAAAGTAGCCCTGAACATATGGTTTGATATGTTTTATTTAAAAAATTTTCTTTAAAAGATCCATCCAGATAATAAATTCCTTCAGGCATCTGAAATGCTGGTCATGAGGACTGCTTGACTGCTTGGGAAAAAGGTACTTGTTTGGAGGCAAATCTGATGTCTGACTCTTTCAAAATGAGGGCATTAAGATATCTTGCACAGGATAAGCCACAAGGCATTTTTAAAAGAAACAGCTGGTTCCTTCCAACCTGGGCAGGAGGCAGTCAGAATTTCCTTTGTTTTTAGTAGATTTTAAACTAACCCTATTGCTTAGGGAAGGACTGTGAGCTACCAAATGCCTCAGCAATATTGCATCTTGTCTGTGCTACACCATCTGTCTTTGCAAAGCTACTGCAATATTAGAAGTCTTCCTGTACGGCATTTCATGTTTTATGTATGCTGTGATATCTTTTCGTAGTATTAACTTTAATATTGAGAGACTTTCCCCAGGTTTAGAGAAAAATGTTCCCTCTCCCTCCCCTTCCCATCAACAGACATTGTTATATTCACTGGAATTCAGTAATTCTAGTAGGGGGTAGCAGCTTCCCGCAGTCCTCTTGTAGGGCTTTCTCCTCATAATGTATATAGGACGTAGCTTTACATTTCAGACAGACCAATGGACATAACTTAATTTCTGACAGTGCCTTGCTGGCTGACAGATGGCAGGACAGACATTCTGCCTCATGAGGCATCTCCCATGCGACTCATGGGGTGCTGGAGAAAGGGGCAGGAATAAAATATTTTTCATGGAAAAAAACATATCCCTGTAAATCAACAGAAAGAGCAGAGCTTTGAAGTCACATAAAATTCTAAGAGAGTGACAAAGCTAGATTATCCCCAAAATATTCCAGTTCACTGGATTTTACTGACTAAGGAATATGGGGACTGGAATTTTAAATGTATCCATAATGAACTCAACATCAGTAGTCATCATGAAATATGGTTCTAGGGAGAGCTTGCCTCTACCAAAGCCCAGACTACACATCTAGGTCAACAGAAACACGGTCTAGGTGAGAGACAGAAAAATCACTTTCTTTCCCCATTGTTACAGAATAAAATAGAAACTTGGCAATCTGAAGCTTCAATTGAATGAATGGAGATTTAAATGATGTGTGGCGATGGCTCAAGAAAAACTGCGATTTCACTTGCATCAGTGTTTGACAACAAGTAAAGGGAGACTGAAGTTGATCTCCATACACGTTTAAACACCTAAGAGTCAGTCTTCAGGACAAGCTAGTGGCTTCATTTCCAAATTAAACTGGCCTTCCTGAATAGTTCCTCTATTTGGTCATCAAGAGAGTCCTAAAAACTTTTATTAGAGCAAAGAGGAACCTTGACTAGAAGGAGACTGCCCCACATCAACGTGCATCATCCAAATAACTTGGAATTAGACAACTGCTTCTCCTTGAGAGGGTTCCTCTGGGTATACGGAAGCCTTGGAAATGTTTGGGTTAGTTCTAAATTCTCCCTTATTCTTGCTACCAAGGACTGCATCAAGCTTCTGAAACACCTCTCTCAGGAAAACAAAAAGAGACTGAATTCTTTCTCTTTGGCTTAATTTTCATCCTTACGTATTACAAGTGGCAGACAGGCTTGGCAAGAGGAATGCTTTTAGGGCCTGATGGACACAGAATGACAGACTTAAGAAACCGTAAAAAAGATAAACAAATCAATGTAATCTCAATATGCCATCAAAATTAATGTTTAACACGCAGTAAAAATCAGACTCTTCATAAATTTGTGGGACTACATAGAGTGATGCATTAAGTAACTTGCTGAAAAATCATATATTTTATTTTTTATTACTTGGCATAACCATTTCAAATGAATAAAATTGCCTGGCTTGGTGAATGTAGAATATAAGTCATTGACTTCAGTAATTGTTACAGTATTTACCCCAATACTGAGACCAACAGAAAAAAAAAATAATTTAAGCAAATAAAACAAAAATGCATATTTTTAGAGCTTGCAACTGAACATTTTAACACCGTTTGTATTACTCTTAATATTAGCCTGGCATTTCAGAGGCTAATATGAGGGTTGGTTTTTTTCATTTCTTAAGACAGTAATCCAATTCCACATGAGATATAATTACCTGCACCAAAGGGATGTACATTTTTACACATGAGCAATCAGTGTGAAAGTATGGCTAGTCCAGCAGGACTTTTTTTTAATTTGAGAAGTTCTAAAGGTCACTGCAATCAGATGCAGACATGCTTTCTTTTGTAGGTTTGCCTTCACATTCACCTTTTGAACATGAAAAAGGCTATTTTTTTCCATGGAGAGGAAAGGTAGCTGTTCTGCACACTTTTCCATTAATGGGGAGCTGCTCTGTATGAACAATTAAGCCAAAAATAAATAAAGCCTATTTCTATCTGGGAGCACAATCGAGTCAAATACCAAACACATAGTCAAAACAATGGTCTTTGAAGGCTGGCATAATTCCAGAAAAAAATTACAAAGCAAAGGATGTTCAGTTTTGAAATGTGTTGAACAAAGTAGAAAATAAAAACCTCTTGAATTCACATAACAGATATGTTGGTTTTGATCTGAGCTTTTTCAATCTCAACTCAAAAGTCAAGCTTTGTTGAAAATGGATTGATGGCACAAGGGAGTTACAAAGAAGCAACTGAGAGGTGCCATTGACATTGTTCAGAAAAAAAGAGTTCCAGTTATCAGGAATGGACAGAGGGAAAAAATAAATGTGATCATCTGAAATCATTCCAGCTTCCATGTTTATCATTCATGATAAAACTTAGAAAATAAACGGTTGTTCTATTACTGCACAATAACCAATATAAAACCTAGAAAATTAGAAAAGAAGAGGAAAATAGAAAAAAATGTTTTTTCTAACAAAGGAAGTATGCAAAAACAGTTATTCATTCCTTTAAATACAAGAACCCCAAAATTCAGGAAGAATGGGCTCCCATATATCTGAAAAGCAACTTCAGAATTTGTCATGTTCTGCTTATTGAATTCCTTGCCCAGTAAATCTTCCAAGACTTATATGAATGCCAGCTGCAAAACAGCTGCTCATGAACAGCTAAGTGATCAGCCATGGCTCGTTTTATATGCTCTGTTTGGTTCTTTCTTCATTAGGGTGGAAACAGAAAGGAAATTCTAGAAGGACTCAGCGAAGGCTGCAGGTACCATGCAGCTCAACACATACCATGTTCAAGTTTAGCAATATTCCCCCAATACACAGGTTGAGTGTTTCTTTTTTTCTTTTCTTTCTTTTTTCTTTTTTTTTTTCAATTTGAGTTATCTTTAAGGATAATTATAGGTCTCTGTTCAAAGAAGAAGAGTTTGACTTCTGAGACGACCAAGGATATTCCTAGCCTGAAGAACTCACCAGTGACAACCTCTCTCAGGTCACCAGCCCTTCAGTGCTAATGTTATAAAGCCCTCTGTTGAGATATCGTACACAACATAGTGTTACAGTCAATGTCCAAATGTTGATTGATATATGATTGATCTGCAAAGTCATAACAGTTTTCAGTCACTTTGGTAGCACCACCCAATTTTACTTGAATTCTGATGAAGTTTGAAAAACACTGTCACTCTGGAATATTACTATCAGCTAAGGGAGGATGTATCCTGCAATGTAGTGCAATTCAATAAATAAGTTCCTGGTTGTCAATTTTAATAGTTGCCCTAACAGACACTGAAAAAGTGATGACTGAAATGTATTACAAATAAATAATTATACATGCAAATTCCTGGAATATTTGAAAATACTTTACAACGCCTTTTGAGATCATGTGTGACTGAAAACCTAAAAGCTGATACTTGTATTGGAGTATATATAAAAAATCCCAAACAGAAACTAGGGTGAGAGTCTGAAAAGCTGTAATAATTTTGGAAATAGAATTGTATATTAGACTTAGATTTCTGAACATCCAACTGTTCACCGGCTTATTTAAGCTTCCCCTAATCAATTTATCTTTCCTCCAGTTACCAATATCCCCATATTTTCCCCATGTTGACTTCCTTGGAAACTTCTTCAGCAGCATCGCATGAACACATAAATAGGACTCAGGAGGACACTGAATAATTAACGGATACAAAATTGCATTCAGAGAGCTACCGTGTAGAGCGGGCACTGTGTTTGGCTGCTGCCCACCTCTCCCTGCATTGTAACTAACATTTGTCTCCACAAGCTCAGTTGTTTCTTCTGGAAGTTTTATGAGTTTGCTGAGGACTTGAAGTAAAAGCTTTATGAGCCAAAAATTAACTACCAGCTGCCTCAAGTGTCCAAGACTTATATGTTGACCAGGTCTCATTTCAATTGTTTTAGCTTCTGCATAATCTTCTATCCTCTGCTCATTTAGACTGTAAACTACTCTGAGCAGGGAATTTCTCTTAGCAAAAATATAATGGGTTATAAGATGAGGGCTTTGGTTTCAGTCAAAAGGTCTCATGTTTAAAGCTATAAGGGCTGTGTAAGTTACAGTCACGTTACACATGTGCTCATGCAGCTTGCATAAGTGTGGGCATAAAAAGATATTTGTCCTTGCACAGACACAGATTTGTAAATACATATATAATACTCTTTTTTTACATGCTATATGTACACAATAAGAAATTTTACTTAGGTTTAGACATCTAAATCTGTACTTATCATATCTGATTCCCTTCATGAGCAAAGAGGAGAAATAAGAAATGCTCCAAAACAAATCCAGCAGTAATACACTGTGGAGAGATTTTGATAAAACCATTTTTCAAAAACTGAAGTAGTCTAGAGAGAGAAAAGGCAGACTACAATGAATCATATACAATTTGTAACAAAAACTGAAACAGCCCCAAGACCTTCAGGATGGTGTTACAGCTTTACTGAATATCCTCAATTTCAAAATTCATCACAGGAGACTGTCACTAACGCTGTATAAGGCTGTTAGTTCAGTATTCCCTTAAGAAGTAATAATTTTCCACATGCTGGAGATATTAATGTAAAAAATGCCTTCTACATAAAAAGCCCTGTGTGCATGTGGCTTCAGAGTAAAAGGAGTGAGAAAATAGGTTCTTGTCTTAGGTTCTTTATCACTGTGTATGCCTCATTAATGGAGCCTTGCTTATCTGCAACAAGGGATGTTTCGAAGAAGACTTAAAGTAGAGGTTTCCACTACAGAGAGCTCAGAGCTTGGTGAAGTGCCCTGAGATGCAAAGAAGCTCTGAGGAAATTTGATTAGCAAGTGACGATGGGGAAGAGGATTGGAGGGAGAAAACAGACAGAAATTACTTTGGGGATCAGGGAAAAGATTCATTTAGCTAATATGACTGCCCGAAAAGACCCTTTCTGTTCTGCTTGCTAATGTTCCCTTTAATGAAAAGGACCCCGGCACTCGTCCTTAAAATCTAGAGCAAGCAAGGGTCACACCAGAAAGCTTTATACATACAGAAAATGTAAATTCCATTCCCCGAAACAAGAATGTGGGCATTCCCTTTCTGGTATTACAGTGCTTTCTTTGGTTATTAATTCCTTTCAAACTAGTATAAACTACCCTGAAGAACAGAAAGTCCTCTTGTTCTGAAGGAGCTAAGCACAGCGGTTTACCACAGTAGCAGTCTTCACTGTCTGCTGTGTCTCTCTGTTTGAGATAAATGCACAGCAGGTAAGACAAAAAGCAGGGTTTGCACCAGTTCACAGCACAGGACAGTGGTTTTGTGGCGATGTATTTAGACACCAGCTCACAAAAAGGAGGAGGGGCCAAGGCAGGAAAAGGAGTGGCAACACCCTAAAGCACTGCACTGGTTGTGTGGGGAGCACAGGCTCCTGGCTCAGCAGCAGGTACACATTGACATCATCCCAGCATGTCTTTGTGCTTCTGCTTCAGACCTTGTCATATGGCCTGGATGCACTGCTGGGCTAGATGCTCTCAGACATCCCTCTGCTCCTTGGAACTGAGTCGGTTCACCCAGGGAAGTGTCTCCTAGGGCCACCTAGGAAAGAGATCTGAAAGTACCTGAAAGGAGGAATAGCCTTAAATTAGGGGAAAACTTCCACGTGCTGGTGGGTGAGCTTCATGGTGTAGCTCTCCTGACTCCTTTCCAAAAGCAGAGATTATGGAACACAGGTGCCACAAACAGCAGGGAGTGGAAATTGGTATAATCAGAAGAAATGGTGTAGACTGAGATGTTCTGCATTGAAATGCAAACGCATCGCAAACACGGAGAGATTTTTGAGTCCTCAGGGCTAATAGTGAAGTATTCATCACCTTGCTATACGAAATGATACAAAGTAGATCAGACTTGCCAGACACAGCAGCTTTGAAACCCACCATGAGCTGAATTCCAGACTGTTAATTCCACTTGAAAAGCCTTACCATCTAAAACTAAGAATTAGGGTGAAAAGGGGTCATTTAGCAGCCTCCATCTCTCTGGACAGAGTGAAGAGGCAATGACCACCTGGAGGCCAGGCCCCGAAGGGCAGGCTGCATTGTCACTGGGAGCCAGCAAGTGCTGCAGAGGGCTGAGGTGGGGCAAAGTCCACAGCCTGCTCACTGCTGAGAACAGTGGCAATGTTACAGAGCAGCTGGGGTCTGTGGGTAGGACAGAGGCTTAATTCAGAAAGCAATTGTGAGTGTATAAATGAAATAAATATGTGTACATACTTATAAATAATACCAAAGGCAAAGGGAGCAAAGTGAAAGGCACCAATATCCAGGAATCTAAGTTTGAGACAGATGACTGTTCAGCCCTGGGGATCTTATGTTTCATCATCAACCAAAATGTCAAGTACTTTAGTCAGAAAAACATAATATTTCCTTTGGGAAAGCAATTCTAAATGAGTTTTGAATTATCTCGTGACAACCAGAAACAACAGAGAAATTTAGGACTCTAATCCTTTCTAGATTCTTTTACCATGCATCCCTGCTTGAAATGAATTTTAGCATTGATAAGCTTTACAAGTATCTCATTACGGCTTTGGCAGATGGAACTACAACACCTAATACAGAGATCAGTTCATTCCTTGTCTTTGCCCTTCCTATTCTCCCCACATGCCCCCAAATCAATGAATAGGATTTTCCAAGTTAGTTTATAAAATATACACAGCAAACATTGAAATGTTTTCTAATCCAGCTGTTCCATGTTAGTGGAGATTTTTTTCTATTCATTGGGCAATGCTATTATAAAAGAACACTGAGCCCAATGATTAATGTTGAAGAAACTGCTGTCAAGAATGTGGGTGTTTCCTGACTCACGAAAACCTTCCACAGAGCCCAGTAAATCTTGGTTGACAGTTTTCTGGTACAAGTAAGGAAACAAAGTAACTTCCCATTTGCTTTTATTGTGAGTGAAGCTCAAGGTAGCGGTGGGTGGGGGGGCTCACTTGCTGGTTCACCCACTGGGAAGGTAAAGAAAGCAGCAAGTCAAATTAAAGCCCTCCTTCTTTCCCTCTCCTTCTTCCCCTCAAGCCAGTTTCTTCAGCACAGGTAAGCATGAGTGGAGCCTAAAAGAGGCTTAGGTATGTTTGCTGTAGCTGAGGTTGTAAAAGGACTTGGAAATGCTCTTTACTAGGCTGCTATGGGCCTGCTCTTGGATCCTCTTGGCAGTGAGTCAAGGCTGAGCCTTAGAGCAGGAGGGCATGGAATATTCAGGCAGCCCTGAGGTTCCTACAAAGGACTGCTGTATCTAGAGACACTTCTACAGCTGCCTTCACACGCACAGAGGAACCTGTCTGAGCTGGCATCACAGTGGTTTGACTCTATACTGCTCTCACACAGATGTAGTTTCATCCTGGTCTTCTTATTCTAAGCTACATCTCTAAAAGAAGCAATAGGGAACCTCATCTCAAAAAGACAGGGAGGAAAGGATAATGCAACTGAAATCACAGTTCAATACACTTGTGACACCTACCAGACACTCAGTTTTGCTGGTCTCAGTTACAGTGCATAATGGCATAGGTTCCACACTGGTCAAAAGACAGAGAGAAAAGCAGCCTGTTTTCTAGGTAGAATTAGCCTTGAGCTTAAATTACAAAATAGAAGAATTTGAAACTCAGGCTATGGTTGTGAAGCAAAAAATAGATCTGCTGGAGAAGTTTGCAAAACCTCACATCACCAGATTCGCCCATCCCTAACTTAAACCTTCCCACTTGCTCCAAGGGGGAAAAATTATGTGTCCTAGAAGTGCCTTCCCTCTTGCTGCTTGGTAAGTGGATTGTCTTCCTGCCTCAGGCAGTTTTTGGATTATATTCACAGTCAAACAAAGAAGCAGTCTGGCACTCGAGCTTGACCATTTGTATTCTTCAAGTGGTCTAAAGATTTTCTCATCTGGAGTTTTTCCATTCTGCTCTGTAACATCTGAAGATATCTTTTCTTTCCCTCCCTACCATATGTCACACTGGAATCAAGATGCCAATGTAACAAAGATATTTTGACCGATGTTACACAAATGCCAACACGGGTAATTTCTAGTTTAGCAGCACCAGCTAGAGCATGATGGACAGATTGATTTCACTGGATCTTAATGGATGAAGTCAGGAAAAAAATACTCTCCCTTTGTGGTAAGGACAGGAGCTTCCTTTAAAAAAAAAAATTATTTGCAATTCCTTAAACAATTCCAGGCTCAGACAAAAACTCATTAAATTAGCCAAAATAATTCCTACACTGGAAATATAAAACATTAGCTTTGAAAAATAAACTAACTGAAAGGTTCTCTCAGGGAAAGAAAACATCCCAATTTTTCTGGTTACATGACCAGCTATATTTATTTAAAATTTTAATTAAATACACTTACTGAATACGTTCAATATGGTTTAATTTTCCTGTTCTATTCAAGGCTTGGTACAACTTATATACTCTCATAACTATTTCTGTAAGTATTACCACAAGACAATTTATGCCACAAATAAAACTACAATTTGTAGTTCTTAGTCCGTAGCTTTCCATTCAGATGAAAGATACTTTGTATGTGAAAATGAACAAAGATAGGAAGTAAGCAGGAAATTATGAGAGCAGGCAAAAGAAAAAGATTCAGCATGCTCCTTACAATAGGATCCTGCAGCTGTGGCAATAAGCAGGGACAGAGGAACCGAAGTTTGAAGAGAGGAAGACTTGTGAAAAGTCTCAAAGCAGCGGGTTTGGATGTTCATGTGCAACGTTTCACAACTTTGGGAGCATTTCTGTAAATAGCTGCCTAAGAGAAAGCTAGCTTATGGTTTGTTATGAACTTCTTCCCTTGTTATTGCCTGTCAGTCGATAAAACAGCAGTTGGGTCATTTTATGTTGTTTTGTTAATTTTTGGTTTTGTTTCTAAAACTTCATCCATTTCTGCTTTCAGCTTTACTGAGCCTACTTCTGCCACCTCACTTTGACATGCATGCTTTCACTGCCATCAGCTTCAAATGGATACAAGCCACTATGTGCAATGCACAGACAGAAATTAAGCCCTCCACCACGTGAGGTGGAAGGAGATGCAGGTCCCGCAGCCCTCTGTCAGCCAGAGAGCCTGCAAGAGCTGAGCCTGCTCCTGCTAGAGCTGCTCCTCGCCAGCATGGAGTGGTGATTTACAGCTGCTGATTTACACCTGCCTCATCCTCTGATCTGCAATGCAGACGCCAGCCTCCATCCCTGCAGTGCCTGTCCAAGAGGGTCCAGATGCATGTGTGGGATCTCTAGGTGTTCGTGCATGCACACAGCTGGGCATGCATCCTGCCTCCTTCCCCTGGCCACAACCCAAAAAGGAGGAATGTCTTCAGGGTGGAGCCGAGCTCCTGGGAGAGCGCTGGGAGCAGACTTCCCAGAGAAGCAAGGTGCTCCAGACATTATTCCTTCAGCCAGCCAGGCAGAGCAGCAAGAACGATCCTGCCTCACCCATGAGGCACAAGCCAAGAACGCTGTACCTGCGTGGTGTCCCCGTGGGCAGAGAGACAGACCTCAATGTGCATGGCCACAATCAATACCTGCGTTCTATTTGCCAGGCAGTGGAAAAACACTACAAAGGCTTGGCGGTGAAAAGATGTGAAAGCTGGAAGTGAGTGAGGTAAATGCACTTTTGCTGCTAATGGATCAGCAGGGGATCTGCAGTGAGGTGTTTTTACCTCTGCTTTGCCACTGATGAAATCACAGCTGGGGAAGCAATGTTCTCACTGATTCATAAGCTGCAGATACTGTGGAAATACAGATTTACTCCCATCACTCAAGTATTTATTAAGTTTCTGAAGAAGGCAATATAATAACAATGAGAGTTTATCTTTCTGAGCTAGCTCTCTTCCTTTTAATTTCCAACAAAGGAGTGCCTTTTCTGTTTATCTTCATTCCAGCTCCAAGCACTCTCTCTAGTGTAAAAGAAAAATTTCCTTACTAAGTTTGCAGGAACCCAGGAAGGTCTACATAAGTATTTGTAATTAAATCTATTATTTTGGATATGAGTAAGTTGGGTACTAACAGTATAAGGTCATTCAGCCCAAACTCAAATGATGCCAGAGCAGTCTGGACAGCTGAAAAGTACATGAGGAAGGAACAAAGTAATCTTTTTGGTTCCCTTCTGGAAAAGGTGATCTTCAAGTTTTTCTTTTGTTTATCCAGAGCCAGGGGTTTATGTACAGTTAAAACATAAAAATTCAGTTATTTCATTTAGATACATTAGATTTACGATGCAGACTGAGCTAGTGTTATAAAATTTTCTTGATTTTTTTGACAAGTTTACTTTGTTTCATTTGGTCCTTAATTTGGACTACAAGAATTTACTTCACTGCTGAACTGAAGATCTGCTTCTAAGGAGGTATGGGCTCCCAATAGTGGAATGAAGACCAACATTTCCTCCAGACTTCTGAAATCAGGGTTTCAGGTTCAGACTAATCATTTATTCCTTGAATACCACCCAATCCCAATTCACAGTTAATATAATTTTTCTCTTTTTTCAGTGTTTCCTGCTAGCATGCTGCACAACCTATAATCCAGTTTAAAGTCTCCTTTTGCCATGAATATGGTGGGTTTCAAACTACTGTTTCAATACATCACTCCATCACTAGAATGCATTGCTGGTTTTGCCCATTTTCATTTTCTCATTCTACCAGTAATATAACTATTAATTTATAATGAACACATGTTCAAATTAAATTATTAATAATGATTATTAATTAATTACCAGTGTTATCTGGCTGGTATTTGTCACAGCTCAAAGAATAAATATAGGTTATCCAAATACACCACTAAAAAAGGGAAAAGGAAGAAAAAGTGCCATCACAATCAAAAAAGGTGAGGTGAGCTACATTTGTAGATGCAGTTGTCTGTGCCAATATTTACCTCCATTGTTGTTAATAATGGAATTAATACAGAGGTTCAAGGGAATGAAGTGTATTTAAAGATAAAACAATGAAATAGTACAGTTAAAGGTGATTATGAATAGTATTTCAGGACTTGCCTTGAAATCTGATCCTTAAAAAAGCTACTGGAAATGCTGCTGTAGGTAGCAACAGGAGCAGAGGACTGGATAGTGTTCTACATTCCCTCCTGTGAGAGTACTGTATGGACTCATGCAAGGAGTGGGAGATATTCATTGCCCCATCATCATATTTATAAACCTTTTTTTTATATTTATAAACCTTCCCAAATAGTCTGGGATTTGTGAGTGACTATAGGTGAACACGGCAAGTCAAATCATGAGGTCATAAACTTACCGTTCAAGATCACAGTCATGACTTTTACTTTATTGATTCATTTTTTAGGTCTAATTAGTGCTAATTGTTAGATTTATGAGTGCTATTTGATTACAGCCTGTGGGCCTTGCCATGCTGAGCTTGATTTTATCAAGCAGGGAAACTATCAGGTACATTAAGGAAATCAGATGATAGAAAATTATTTTTGATTAATACTGTTGTTTCCCATTTGTGAGAGTTTTCCTGGTTTGGAAAAAAGCTAAGAAGTGAGGGAATTTTCTGAAAGAGTGACCACCCTCTCCCAGATTTTTGGTTCTTTTTCTGACTCAGATGCCTTCCTGTGAACCTCCTTTTGTCCCTGTGCTCCCCCTGAGTTGGCAGAAGCTCAGTTCCTTCAGGTTGGGAAAGGAAGAACAGTCTGTCATTACTGGAGGCGAGCATAAGCATTCATTTCCTCACCCAGTGAAGTACCATGCTGCTGCCAACTCACTCTGCATCTTCCAGTATTTTGTGATCTCCTCTCAAGCTTTCATTGACTTCCTTCAAATCTTTTCATGGCTCCTTACCGATTGTAAACAGAGCTGGAAAAAGGCAGCTGTGACGGGAATGTGAGAGGAAAGGTGCACAGATATAATTGTGAAGGATGTTTGTGACTTGGCAGAGGAGACCAAGTGCAAAGGCACAGGTGGCAAAACAAGTGAAAGAGTTCACAGGTGCCAGCAGCTCCCCGTGAGGAGTATCCGGGCACACGGGGCACTGCCAGGCATTGCCACAGCCTGATTCTCAGAACTCCAAGAAATAGTGTGACTAATTTTAGAGAAAGGTTATACTTTTACAGAGAGATCAGGAGGTCTAGAGCAAGTTTATAAAAAGACCTGATTCATCAAGAGACTAACACCTGGGAAAGTACATTAAAACAGCTCCTCAGTACACTGGAAAACTGGACGTACTCATCAACCTTATTCTGTGCACTTTCATTCTTAGGTCTTCTGCATATAAGACAATACTTACCCAACAACTAAAATAAAATATCAAACATATACTGCCTTTGTCATGTGGTAAGGCTTCTACAAGGTCATAACAACATATTATTACCAGGCAGTTTGCACAAGACCTATTAAACAGGTCAGTCTATGAGTTGAAAACAAGCTATTTATTTAAGGTTTTCTGTTTGCAATGAGTGCCTTTTCACCTCATTATATGGCTGCATTTCTGACCCTGGTTTGGAGTTTTATAGAGAACAGCATGGGCTCAAAGGCAAATAAAACAATGACTGTTTTGGTACACTCCCATATAAAGAGTTCTTTTGTTAGGAGACAGCTACTAAAACTTGACAATCTTTATCATATAAAAGTAAGCATATGGAAGCATAGGAAAATGTATAAGCTAAGGAAAAGCGACTCTTGTGCCCAATGTTTTTCCTAACTCACACATTTTTACTAGAGAAAAAGAAGGAAGGCACGGTCTCAGACAACTTGAACTAGGCTTTTGAACAGATGTGTTTCGTAAACTGAAAGAAATGGTGCAACATTTTCCTAGTGTTGGACCAAGGGCTCTGATCCAACAGACACAGGGCTTTTTCCATTCAGCAGGTAGGGAGGGAGGGAGCGCTTATTATACGTCATCTTTTTACCATGAAAAATACGTACTCTGAATTAGTAGGTAAGAGAGAACTTTCACAGTATCTTTGAAGAGGCATACCTGAAGTTTGAGAATACTTGCCAAGACACTTTCTAATGTATGGACCAGAAACTTAAGGCATAGCAAAGATACTCTTTTAAATTGGCATGTTTTCTGCTTGTTTTCTCTGCTTTGTAACACTTTTCTCTTGCAGTGGCGCTCTGACATCACCTCTGCTTCTGACATGTGCTTGCATTTTGAACCTAGTCAGAGTATCCGGTCGCTGGATACTTGGTTTGGGTTGTGTTGTTGTTGCTGGTTTTTAATGCTGAGATGACTGTTCCATGAAAAGCTCTCCAGGAGATTTTACATCTGGAGAAAGAAAATTTCCAAAACTGCGTATTAAAAGAAGAGAGAACTTCCCCAAAAGTGACTGCAGTAATAGGTCACACATTGTACAAGTGTGGTACTTTAGGCTTTTAAATTGAGCCATTAGAAATTGCAGCTTTTAGCAATGACTGTGCTGTAATGTGAAGAATGCTTTGTAAACCTTGAGAGGAAAAGCAATATAATGTCATTTCATTTATTTTTCATCCTTTAATCATCACCCTATTTACACTGGGGCTAAGACAATAATTAAGGCTAATTATTGTCTCCACTTATGACGTGATGAGCTCAGATGAAGACAGGCTGGGTGCCTCACTGAAGGGCTCAGAGCAGTGAGAAAGTCACAGGTACTGACCACTGGGTACCTATGATGGACTTCCTATGGCACATATTTGTTGCCACTGACCAGCTCTTGTTCTTCACCCGAGATTCTGTATTTGAGGAGGCATTCTATACAGAAGAATATTTGGCAGCATGAAACACTGCTCACTTTTCTGTGTATGATGAATAAAAACGTGTGTGTGTGATATGAAGAAGACATGTATATGACAATGCCTAGATTAAAATGAAAAGGATAATTGCAAATTTAGTTTCTATTGGCTCATGCTCTTTTGTGAAATTGATGTAAAGTGCCATAGCTGAAATCATTATTTACTTCTTACTTATTTTGAATTCTTACCGATAGCCTCGAATAGGGACCTTTGTCCCTGAAGCTTCAGCCCCAGTGAGCTGATTGCCAGATCACTGAACCCTTTCTGTCAAAACAGCTGGCCCAGAGGAAGTCAAAGTGGTGACACTTTTAATAGCAAAGCTATCTGGGGAAGAGACAGGGCACACCTGTGGTTATTCTGTGGCCATGACACAGGACACTGCACCAATACGAGGAATCTGGATGCTGAGTTTCATGTAACCACAACTACTGAAACCCACATCTATCAGGAGCAAGAGGTCTTTAGCAACCAGGAGATCTAAAGTGGTGCTGCACAGCAACGGTGAGGAAACGTTACCCAGGCCACTGTAGATCACAGCAGAGAGATATCTTTGAGTTTGGCAATGTCCTTGCCAAATCCATCTGCCATTTCCCATAATTTCCTTTGAAGCTGAAGCTAGACTGTCCTCAGCTGAAGGCACCATGATTTTGGTTTGGCATATATGGGCCACAGGAACTGGCAGAGAGGAGGAGAAGGTGAGGAAACATGGCTGGAGACAGGGGAGGAGGCAAAAGGCAAATTGAGCTGTGACAGTGTGCTACAACAGGGAAGGAAGCAACCTGGTAGGTGACAAAGCAGAGTCAAAAATGAAAGAAATCTGCCAGTCTAACAGCTTGCTGCTGCCTAGGGTGTGGCTCTGCCTCCCAGATCTCCACTTTGGGTAGCACTTCTTTTCCACCCGCTCTGGCACTCAGCACTGAGTGAGGCAGTTCAGCTCACCAAACCACGATAAAACCAGCCTTTCTTCTTTCACAGTTGTTTCTTACTCTCTTTCTCCCCCTCCTCCCCCAGAGAAGTCAATTCTCAGCTGGACCACCAGGCTCAGACGGAGCAAGATGATTTCACAGGAGCTGTGGTTCAGAGTAGTGGATGCAGGACTGCTGTCTTCCTGAGCACATGGATGCATTCACAGTCCTCTCTTGAAGCTTCATAGGGAGCAAGGCAATCCCATCTTCAGGCAGCTGCAGACATGTTTGCCTGCACCTTGAATCTGTATTGAATTCCCATCCAAACTGAAGGAAGAAAGGTAGATTCTTCCTGGCCTGAAGTCTCAAAGAAACTCTCAGGAAGGCAGTATTGCATTTAATAGCTATTTCTTTATTAAATCTCATGATTCTGAGAGTCTGAATCAATCTGTTTGATGCTGCCATTGCTGTGACTTAGAGATGCTTAAAGAAAATTCCATCACAGATTCTGATATTATACTTAATCCTTTCAATCAGATCATGCTTGAGCACAAAGTTATTTAACAGAAGAAAGCTGTTTAGTAAAAAGTGCTATTGTTACATTAAACATGGATAAATCCCTCACATGCTGTCACTACAAGCTTCTCTTCAGGTTCTGACCTCACAAATATTTTAACCTCATCCTTCAAGCATTAACCAGCTTTTGCAGATACAGACCAATGCTTCTGTGGCAGAATTGACACATAGAAGTATATTCCAGTTGCTATTAGATCACAACAACTTCTGGTGTGTGAGAATTCACACACCAAAATAAAAAACACAAAATCAGAATTAAACGTATTCTTTACATTCTCTGTCCTTCAGAACTTGTTATGATGCTGAATCCAAAAGAGGACTACAAAAACAGCCTGATTTTAAGAAAAAATCTTCTTGCAGGGAGACTGGTAAGCAAATCACACTGAAATTCTTCTAAGGAGAAATTAGAGGCGATCTTGCCGTAATGCACGAGTAACTGTATGGGGAAGAGATTTCCAATAGACCGTCCTTTGTGCCTGCAGTTGCAGAGCAAGATTCAGTGCCTGGCAGCTAAACCTAGAGAATGGCCATCACTCCCTTCCCCTGCCACAGCACCCCACGCACACCAGTATGTGCCCTGCGTTTGCAGGAGTCCCCACTCTACCATACCAGAGTACCAAAGGGTGGGGGAAGACAGGGAAGCTCGGGAGCAGAACCGCCTTTACCTGTTCTGTCAGTTCAGATGTACAAGCTGGAGACTACAACAGGTACATTTTCTAAAACTTGGTGGGTCTCCTCTGTGGATCTGGAACCCACAGCTTGCTGTTCACATCCCCAGGATAAGGTAAGGGGAGTATTACTGGTTACAGATCTAGAAGACCCCATTTCTGCATAGTGAAAGATGTAGAGTTAGGCAACTGGGAATCATATCCCCCTGACATCACATTCGTCACTACTTTGAAACTTGCGCTTCAAATCTGGCATAGATACACTTTCTGTTTGTTTTTAATGTATCAAATATGATAAACAAGTATTTTTAACTCAATGTCTAGTAGTATCACTTCCCTAGGGAAGGCTCTTGACATTTCTTCCAACCAAGAAAGAGATGAACTTTTGAACTAGGGCTTCAAATTATTCAGAGAATCGACAACAAAACTATACATTCATGTTGCCTGATGAAGCCTACTACAGGCAAGTTTTGGTGCAGTGACCCATTTAGACTAATCACAAGGACTCATATGGTGTTTCTGTGGTCTCTCTAGTGCCAATAATAACTGCAAAATTCTGTGTGCTACCATTACTGAAGTCTCAATAATATAAAAAGATCCTTGAAGCTATAGAAAACTTAAAATTTCTCCTTTGGCCAGCTTTTTAATGTCTTTTTTTTAATCACTGTAAACAAGGCAGAATTGAAGGTAGAGTTTTGGAACACCAGTAACAGGGAAGAAAAGGACCCCACGCTTATTGTCTAGCATGGATGTAACATCCACGTGTACCTGGAAAATTACCAGTTTGAGTGGGTGTGGTTTTTTAGGAAGCCTCAACTCTTTCCCTCTGTTTCTTGGTTTATTTAAAACCACAACTTTCAACTTATGGGTATGCCCTTTATGTAAAGCCAACAAAAACTCTCTAAAAACACTGTGTTACAAAAGAGCAAACTTCATGACTTCTGCCTAGTAAAAAAATACAAACAAAAATTGCACGGGGTCACTAGCTCATGGGCAGAAAACAAATCTACAGCAGTCAATAATTTCTGGTGAAGGACCCAAATATACAAAAATGCTTACCTGAACAAGCAATGAGCTGCCTAGTGAAGTAGATCACAGACTCATTTTTTGGTAGAACAGAAATTTTAGCCCCACATTTGGGTTTCTCATATAAAACAGTGATCCCCATATAAAATATCAATTGTGATCTAAGTCCAATCTAGTATTAATTTTTTTCCCTTGCCACAAAAAAACTGATTCTCTACCAAAGAATCAAAGGCAGGAAAAGCTGAGAAAAGATCATCTCTTTAGCCTGGCCCCAAACCAAATTTCTTCTGTCCTCTGAGTCATGCCAACTTTTCATGCAACTCTTAATCATTACGTGAAATCAAATGCAAAGTTTCACTCACTTGGTCTCAGGCAAACAACAAATCAAACAGCTGGGAATACCCGAACCTCCACTTTTGTGCATAGCAATTACTGATTTCTAAGCTACAGCTGCTGGTGCCAGTCCAGGGGCCAAACAAGGGATAGAGAGGGTGGAAGTGTCACCATCTCGCAGTCCGCACTTGTGAACCTCTGAGAATCTGTTCTGTGGTTCTGAACTGGGTATTTGCTAGACAGCACTACCAATACACTTGTACAAGAATAGTTCTGCAGTTAGGAATAAAAACAAAGATTTCATAGGATAAGACATACAATATAACCTTATAATAGTTTATTCTTAAAATCAAACAGGAGTCAAATTCTCATACTTTATGCCCAGAGTCAAGCTGGCTCTCAATGACAAGATACAAATGGCACACAGTGCTGACCTAAGATTCTTCTGCTATGAAATCAAAAAGAATTTATTTCATTTACTTTGCTGCTCACAAAATACTTAGGATGAAGACCACAAAGAAAATTAGTCCAGCCTTTGGGAATGAGTAATGAGCTTATGAACAACTGATGATATAAGAGGAGCATGCAGCTCGTAGTATGCTAAATTTTTACAATTCACTTACAAAGTCCCTTTTGTAATCCTGGGTTGATTAAATACCAGGATCTGCACCACTCCAAAATCTGTGTCTTTCTCCACTTGCTTGGGCTGTGTTTGGCTTCTTGACCTACTGTAAGAAGAAAAACTCATCATAATCTCTTCAATTTTCATTTAGGATACACTTAAAAAATTTGTACTTTTCTCTGCATGAAGACATGGAGAACTTCAGACTAAAGCTTGAATCTGTAATACCTGGATCCTTTTTGCAATATGGAATTGTAAAACAGAGTAGTGACTATTTCCCAAAAAGCACCATCATCCTGCTATTCAGCTGCTTGTCATCCACAATCCTGCCTTCTGAAAGAGAAGTCCTGCCTCTGTGTACAAGAAATGAATGTCACAGTAAATGCAACAAGCGTAGTGTAGTCCAAACTTTGTACCACGTAGTAAGCTATTTAATTGGTACTCAATAAAGAAAGAGGTATCATTTTTACATGGTCCCAGAAATTGCTAGTATTTAAGACATAAAGCTTTGCAGACTGGTTTGCCTTAAAACTGCTCAGCAACTCTTAATGACAGATGCTCGAGTCCTAACCCAGCTGAAACCACTGGTTGTTGTACCAGTTTTAATAGGGTTGGGAAAAGAGCTGGAAATCACGTGTTTGTACGAAAAAGATGTGACTGCATGTATTTATTAGAAGCAGGAAGTAAGAAACACTTCACTGACAGGATGACCTTGTTTATGCAGACAACTTAACTGGCTTTCAAATTCCTCAAAGTCTCTTTAACCGTGAGGTTATACTGCTTCTCAGCAGAGATCATGTTGTTTCTCATGTGCACACAAAACATGATTTATGCCAGAGAACTGTCCACTGTGTGGAGAAGCCTAAAGACAGAGAACATGTCTGTTGTCTGTGTGAACATGGCCAGCACGGCAAGTCGATTCAGACAGTCTGTCCTAACCTCTCATCTGTGTTCCTTGTACAAAAAGTCTTCAAGGAAAGGGTCACTTCTGAGGGCTGTCCACACCCACAAACAGATGCAGAAAAGGAAAGCTAATACAGCAACTGGCGATGCTAAAATCTCAAGAGAGATTCTGTAACCCACAATTGGCCAGGATAAGCCCAGCCACGTAGTTTGTCTCCCATGAAAACTGTTTGACCTCAGATTTCTTTCTTGGAACATGCTACTGATTTTTTTTTTTTTCCTGTGTCCCTCCCTTGGGCATTCAATGTAATAGCCCTGTTTACTAGAGTTTCAGCCATTCCAATGTAATATGAGGGTGTCAAAAATGCACTGTTATTTCAGTCTTACAAACTTAAATCAATGGCATGGTTGGTGGCACATGATTAAAATAATGTCAGAACTTCAAAGGAATGTTACCAGATACTAAAACCCTCTTAGAAAGACCTCACAAGTAGCCAGAGATTTTCAGAGAAGATTCCTTTACAGTGGAGCCTCCGTTTTATGTTTAGAAGAGCCACATTTTGAGCAGTATCAGATGTGCTAGACTTTCATCCAAGGAAACTGCAGGTATATATTGAAGCAGAAGCCCCTATTCTCTGCGAATAATTATCACTTAGCAGCAAAGTATTGCAGCATTTGTTATCTTTAGTCCCATAGAAAGAAGACACGCGACTTGTTAGTTCAGCACATAATAACAATAATAACAAAATTTCTACACGTTTTTGATTTTTATGATGCAGAATCATGAAACTCACACAAAACATTTAGCTAAGAGTCCTTGGACAATAGCTGAATCCAAAGAAGATTCCCAGAAGAGTTCCTAGGATCCTCAATTTTATTATTATCTTGAGTAGTCATACATAGCCAAAGAAGATAAGTTTTACAGCATATCATTATATTACACCAAACCCTGTGGTCATGCATAAATCACACATTGAGAATAGTGCAAACACCGCTTTAAAGGTGCTCTGCTGGGGCAAGTCTTCATTATAAAAGCCATTATCATAAAATCATAGATTATTATTGGGAATTTTCTTCCTGAAAACCGCATTATTTTGTATAGTCTCAAAGTCTATAATTCATCTCCTGATGGCAAGTATTCAGGCAAAACTGTAAGGGGTAAGCAAGAGAAGAAGTAGGTCTACATTGCTGTTTAACAGTATTTATATTAGTATTTATAATAGTCTTTATTATTTCATAACATCAGAAAACTAATAGATTTTTGATAGATAGTAAAGGATGCGTATTCCAAGTTGTGTGTGAGCAATCCACGTGCACAGGAGTTCACAGTATCAACAGTGATATTGGCTTTTAGCAGCTACAAGTGAATCATTCTGATGGAAAACAAAATAACACGATCTCTGCCAACCAGTTCTTGGAAAACAAACCGCACGTGCATAACTTGTGACACAAGGAGGCAGAGTTTCCATTCAATCAGCTTGTCTGAAACATCTCTAATTTCTGTTTTGTTCTCAACAAGTGTATTAGCGTGTACAGAGGCTACAGAGAAGCCAAGTGGCCGCTGGGAGGTTGGGGTCATGCTGCCGGAACTCCATTTCAGGCAAATAGCTAGTCAAAAACATGATGCACAAATGCTTCATAGTATTCTGAGAAGCTGGGAGTGAGATGGACCCAAAGTACCATAACTTGTCCCACAAGGATGAATTTCAATCATATTAGCAAGTCCAGAATCCCAGCCATGCTTTGAATCTGCTTTGGGCCTGCTGGAATATAAATACCAATAATAAAAAAAACAGCAGCTACACTTGCAAACTGCTGGTCTGCGCTCAGGATTGTCAGCATATGACCTATATCCAACCAAAACAAGGAAAAAACTTCTCTTAACATTGTCAGTGGAATACTCTGGCACATTGCTCTTTATTTCTCCCTCTCACTTCATTTTGAAAAGGAGTTTATCGCTCTAGTACTACTCAATACTAGGAGTGTTTTCCAGACAATCAAAAACCGAGGTAGAAAGCTTTGTCTCTTCCAACATGCAGAACCTCAAACAATACTGCGTTATTTTTAAATTACAATTTGAAAACCAGGTAAATTTCCACCTTTGCACTAGCAGCCTTGATTTAAAGTTCAAATTCCAAGGAATTAATAACAACAGAGGGATAAAAAGAGAGCAATGCAGCATTTTGTGATACTGTCCACAGTATGATACAATACAGCTTACTATAGTGTAACAAATCAGTTGGGGTCTTATCTGGAGCATTTGCTTTATCTGTGCACCTTTTAAACCGTTGTTATTACAACCTCTTTTGCTTTCAATGCTCATTCATCAGGAGGGCTTTTGTTATCTGATGCCTAAGTAAACAGGAGGGAAAACAAGCAACCCAAGCTATTGTATGTCACTGGACAATGTCTTACTGCCACCTTGTGTTGAGCAAAAAGTATGAATAGCTCATATCTCACAGATATTCAACAAAAAAAAAGCACTGTACAGAAAATAAGAAAATACAGAAACTTCCAGGAAGGTGTGTGTGAATATGTGAATACATATGTAACATTTTACAAATGGTTTAAGAGTTCACAAAGAGAAGAAAGTGTTTATTTTCATTTCAAATTTGTCCTCACCAGCAAGCGGCAAATTTTACAGTTACACCATGAATAATGAGATTCCTTGAGAAGCCAGAGAGATTTTTTTAATCCTACTCTTGGGCTGTTCATCAAACATTGCAAACACCTTTCGCACACATCCGAGCAATGAAAAATTCCTGCAGTGCTGTAGATTCTTAGAGTTTGGAATAAATCCACCTGCTGCAGACAACTTTCCCACCCACTGAATAAATCATATCCAATGTCAGGATTGGTCCTTGCACTTGAACAATGTACAAAATCAACGTTTAGAGAAAATCTGTCCTCTGGTAGCTCTGTAGACATTAGCATTCCTTGTGAAGTAATCACTGCACAGCAACACACACACACACAGGCCAAGATAAGAGATGGCAAACTCTTCTGCAGCAAACATTTGACCTTGTAGAACGCTTTCAAAAGAAAATAGTTATGATAAGTTGATTGTAATGATAGCATCTCTAATACTAGAAATGTGATCATTACAATAAGTTTGCTCTCTATTCATCATTACTAAATAATGTCTCTACTGTGATGGCTCACTGAACAACATTCTTTATGCTTTAAACCTGTAGCTCTGAACTTTCAGCTTCTAGTTTGCAGATCTCTCAAAGTTCTGTGAACTATTTCCAAGGTGCCCACAAAACCAGATTTTTTTAAAGAGCACATTTTTAAGACAGTATATCTCTTTTGTAATTAACTATATATGCAAAGTTTTCAGAAGGCTGTATTTCTTCATTGGCCAAATCCAGAAACTGAAGGAGGTAGGAAAGCACTGAATTAAGGCTTAGACTTAATCTCAAAACTTTGGGCACCATTCAAATCACAACATTTTCCTTAGGACACCACAAACTTTCACCTTCACGCCTGTTAAAACCAGTAAAATGTTACTATCAACTTAACCACTTAGCACGGTGCCAAGCAAGTTATAAACCTCTTGAGGATTTTCAAGGTCGCCATGCTACCATGGCCATGGATTTCTTTAATATAGTAGGTAACATAATTATCAGACAAGTATTCAGTAAATTAGAAAGTATCCCAGGGTGGTAATACTGATTGGTGAGAAGTGGTTGCACTAATTCCATCATCATCAAGTAGTTCATATGAGCATTATGAAATGGTGGTGGACTAAAGGTATGCCAGTTCCACCCCCCAGCAAGTCAGTGTCTGCAGTGCCGGTATTCCCAGCACAAAAGAATGGAAGTTGTAGAGCTTCATCCAGTATGATACATGGATGAACTAGTTACTTAACTTTCTGAGCATGATAAAGAGTCTTTTCAGACATTTATGACGGTTGCCACCCAAAGTCATAAAAATGAGCTAATTTAATGTACTCGACAGATGCTGTCTCTCAAGACTCCGCTGACTTCAGTCACTGCAGCCTGTCCTCAAGGCATTATGTGCAGGGTTTGTCAAAGCACTTCTGCAGCAATTGAAAAAAAAAAATAAAATCAAACAATAACAATTAAACGTGTAATATGAATTACCACTTAGGTTTTGATATCTGTAACAACTTCCCACTGACATATTAACTCCTTGCTCATTACAAGAAACTTCTATTTTCTACTATTATTTCTAACTAGGAAAATCTGTGCTTTAGGCAGTCATGGGAACATATTAAGACTTTTGCTGGACAAGGAGAGGTTAGAAGGCAGCTCTCCTCTTACCCCTGCTGTATTTGTTACTGGCCTTTCCTTCCTTCATTTAGTTTAATTTCCTTTCCTTATTGTTCTCCTCTGCTCTTTTTCTTCCCCTTTTGTTACAAAACCAAAAAGTAAGATATATGCCTTTTTAAACCCAAAAAGTGCTAGGATATAAAGTCTGATATCCCTCTTATGTATAAGCAAGAAAGATAACAGCCATGGAGAGATTATCAGACTTTGTTTCCCAGGACATCTTCCATTCTGTCACTCTAAGTCTCAGTCGATTTTGGGACCCCTAATTTTGTGATAAGGCAACATGTTTGTATTAGTCTCTCCCAGTCTGCAGGACCTACTCCATGTATACATTCACAGAAATGCTCAGTGGCCTCATTCTAGATCCTGAAAAAAAAAACCAAACCACTATGAGGTTAGATACCAGGAAGACATCAGAGATTCATTCATTTAAATACCCTTAAGTGTAAAGAAGAAGTAATTGAGGTGGTCTCTTCAGTGGCAGCATTACCAGGTTAGCAGCGCTCATCCAGATGCCATGCAGGACATGGGCATAATAAAATTTACTAAAAATGGTTGTTAAAACTGAAGATGTCCCTTTCACACCACAGGGAGAAAACTCACCCATACCCACAGGTGAAATACCCATCAATATCAAGGTGGTGCAGTATGGATTTGGACTATAAATCCATGAGAAATCTAACTGCTGTCATCTGATCCCAGCAAACACTTGATTGTGCCACAGCCTTGAAGGTGTTCAGTCAGAAAAGCCTATCTGGAAGGCCTGGCGTATGAGCTATGCCTTTGGAGGTTTTTGAATCAGACTTGTTTGATGGCAGCCATCAGTAAATTTTAGCGGACTAGTATTTTCTCCTACTTTCGTCTGTGAATCCAGAAGCTTAGAAGTCCATAGGACAAAGGAGAATGGCTTAAAACTGAAAGACAGTAGGGTTAGATTGGATACTAAAAAGAAATTCTTTACAAGTGAGGGTGATGAGGTACCGGAACAAGTTGCTCAGAGAAGCTGTGGATGCCCCATCCCCAGGAGGGTTCAAGGCCAAGTTGGATGGGGCCCTGAGCAACCTGGTCTAGTGGAAGGTGTCCCTGCCCATGCCAGAGGGTTGGAACTAGATGATCTTTAAGGTCCCTGCCAATCTGAACCATAATATTATTCTATGACAAGTCATTCAAATAATTATGGGAATGATGTTCAGCTGCTTTTTCTTACAAGAATTAGAAGCATTTCTTTGTTAAATCCTTAATCCTTCATTCAGGGTTTGGGACTGAAATAGCTCTATATAGTTTTAACTTGCCAATGAGAAAGAAAACACAAGAGAAAATGTACGGTCACAGAGCAGTCCATTGTGCCAGTGTAGATTCACCCACACCATCACGGACAATGGCTGCTCAGCTGCCAGTATTTAACAATAAACAAACATCGACAAACAAAAATGTTTGACAATAAATTTAACTAACTACTTTGGGACAGCAGTTGGTTTTTTTGTCTTACATAACACTGAGAAAGAACTTCTTCAGGAAGGACAGTCAGTACTTCAAGCAGAGGGGCTATGCAAGTACATCACTCATGAAGAGCCCTGCATCTGGGACAGAGGATAAAAGGGAGCTAAACAGCCAGCAGGATGCAAAATGACAGCTGTTTAAACCACGGTTCTAACAGCTGTGGCCAAAGGTTTGATATCTCTGGGGAACAAACAGGCAGTCATGGAGGGGTGGAACACAGAAAACCAGAAAAGATCAGCATATTATTATTTCTATTGTGATCAGTCTGTTCCGGTCCTGCTTCTGTAACAGCTAATTACCAACTGCCAGAGTTTACCCCATCCAAACATCTGGTTATCCAGACCCTGTTTTTCTCTCTAAAGCTTTAATGAATTTTAACATGTTTGAAAGGGCATTTCCCTCTGGCTTACCAAGATAAACCAAGGTATAAACAGTCCCCTTGGGCCTGGTACATCCTCTGCTGAGCAGTGATCCAAATTCCCCGATCCTCCTAGGCAACTTACTTGCCCCCCAGACCCCCTAACTCCTGATTTGCTGAAAAAAGCATCTGGTGAATTTAATGTTCTGTGTCCTATGAGAAGGAGCATTCCCTATTCTGTCCAGGAACAAGAATAAAGCCGCTGGAGAGCATCTTACCACCAAATACTGTGGGGAGGTTTTGCAGCAATGAAGGATGGTACCTCTGGCTCTGATACTCCACCACATGCTGCCTCCATCCATGGCAAAGCAAATCTCTCATCTGCAGTATCCCACCTGTGAATGTACAGCCCTTGACCGTATTTTTATACTGCTTGCATCAACCAGATCTCCACGATTCTCTCTAGTGAGAGTCTAACTATGACCCACTCTCTCTAAATCTGTCTCCCTGACAGGAGGAAGCTGGAAATACAGCTGGCAAACCACATAATGGCAATCAAAACCAGTCTTGTAGGAAAATGTAGAGTCCTATATGGCAGTGGGAAAGGATGACAGGAAGGGAGGTAGGGCAAACTGACCCAACTCCCAATTGCTGGAATTACTCCAAACATGCTTTACGAGTTCCCCATTGAACCAAACATCTGTCTTCACATGAAACATTGATTATCTGATCATCCAACTTCTTATTCTGAGCACGTGAAATATCTCACAGGCAGGAAAACTGTTTAATCTAGCACTCTGTACTGTCAGCAGCTGGAAGACAGAAAGAATTGTGCCAATGAAAGTTTTCATCCAAATTTCAGTAAGGTACTTCTATACTGCTTCGGAAAGTTTCATGCAGCTGTTTATTCCTGTTAGTTTACACTGAAACCAGTTACAAAAATGTGAAATTTGGCTGCAGTACTATATGCAGAAATTGATGGTAAACAATATATCAAGTTTGACAAGGTGTTTTGTGAGAAGTCACAGGGTACTGCACGAAGCTATCCAGTTTTTTTGCAGCTTACACAGAACTATCATATCAGAGGAAAAGTGAGTCTTTCTTTGCACAGCCCTTTCTTTGCTCCTATGTCCACCCAGCTCTCGCTCCATCAAAGACATGCTGAAAATAAGAAAATTCAGAAAAGAAGAGAGAATGAGTACATGGCTGAAGGATGGATTTTCGTGCAGGCACTTGCTTCAGAGCATGGATGATTACCACAGCTACTGCTACTATGAGTTCCTGTTTCTCTTAGTTCCCCGTCTATCTATTGCTGCTATCTCCCCTGCATTCTCACTACAGCTGTCCTACAAAATGTCTCAGCCACCTCCCAAGTGCTGTTGCATGCACGTCAGTTCTCTCTGCTCCCCAAGCATGAGTCTTCACTGCAGACCCAGCTATGAGGAACAAGGCTGAGGAGAGCAGAAAGCTTGTGACTGACACCACTACATTTTAGAAAGCTCCTTCCCCATGCCAGGGCTTATAACACCCCATGAATCTCATGCAAATCCCTGAAAACCCCATCCATTTTGATCTGACTAGAATGAGAAGAGAGCATCATCCCAGTTGTGCTCTTTCCCTATGGACAGTTTCTAGGCTCTGAAAAGAATTCAGATTGTATAGATAGAAAGCAGAGCAAGAAACCACATCACATACCGGGACACTACAATTGTTGATTAAAACACAATAGCTGTTTTTCTTTGTTCTTTAGTCAGGAAACAGTACAAGGCTATAGGTAAAGCAGAACTTTGTGTCTGGATCCAAAACTCATTTTAGAAATGAAGCATACCTGTCCCTTGACCTGCAAATCCATAAGAAGAAGACATTCATACCTTCTGTCTCAGGAAGTTAACTGACTTCATTTTCATTTGCCCCTTTCGTATCCCTGAGATGATCCCTTGATCTCCCAGAGAGCTGTCTTTTTCTAGAATTCTCTCTTTTTTTTCTTCCACACATAGGCACAATACACACTCAAAATGTTTCTGCTCTATTTACCTGAGTCTTGTAGCTCAGGTTATGGGAGGGCTTCTCAAAGAAACGGGAAAGATGAGAGATTCAGCTTAGGGGACCTTGGGCAGTCTGCCAAAATTGAATGCAACAGCAACAGACCAGCATAGCAGGAGGTGTTGATAATGGCTACAAGACTTGAGACACAGAACTGTGTCACAGGTGAACATTACCCATAAATCTCACAAGTGGTCCCAGCTGGAGGCCAGCTCTGAAATCTCAACTAGTGGTCTCTGTTTGAGGCAGGACTTCATGGTTCCGTATCATTCATGTTGGATGTCATATTTCTAGGAAAAGCAATGCATTAACTTCACAGTGTTGATATTTTTTTTATACTCCTCCCCATGAGCATTCAGTCTATATTCCAGATTTATTTTGAGATCCTCTTACAGAATTCTTTGTGGCTCTTGAGATGATGGAGATATGACTTTTATTTTACAGAGTCTGAGTCCTCTTAGTCATCATTTGAACACATTCCTTTATCCACCTGATAACCCCAAATTTGTCACTGGTTTACAGACATATTGGTGAGAGATACTGAACACATACATAGGTTTATATCTGTGTGAGGTCATTATATCTGATAGATTCTGTTTGAGGCACTTCAGGCATCCATGTAATCAGCCTGTGAGATAACGCACAGGAAAAAGCAGCAGCACAATTACACAGCCAGACTGAACTGTGGCATTTCCTGGTGTTTAGTGGTTAATGTCAGCCTTTTGTGTTTGATTTCCCTTGGATTTGTTGTTTGTTTGTGATTTTCTGTTGAGGATAACCTTTCAAAGGCCTAATCCCTTTTGCTTTGAAGCTATGCTGCTTAGACAATAATTACACAGCCACCATGAAATGTTGCTGGTGTTTGACTCTACATTAGTCCAATTCTATCACTTTATTCTACTTTCCTGTAACTAACCAAGCTGCCTTTAAAGTAATATGTAAGTGAATTGTGAATAGCATCTTTCATTACTCCCTGGACTCGCATATTTATTTTTAATTATATCCTATCTAGTTTGTAATTGTTTTCGCGTTCAGGGAGCTTGGTTTATACTATGCAAGCATAGGCTATTTCAAAATAGAAGCTTTTTCTTCTTAATTACATGCTTTCCAAATACTCATAGTTTAACCAATTACAATCAATTTGCAAAAACATGGTGCCCTGCAGTCCAGGAAGGGCTATTTCCATATCAGTTCCAATCATTAATTTTTAGCTTTTCTTTTGCTTGAAAATGAGGTACCTTTTCCACTGTATATTTGTGGTGTTTACTCCATCCAGTATCCTTAGCTGAGCAAATTTTCCTAAATCCTTTCAAAGGCAATTGTCTTTTCATGGAAAACTTCATAGCACTTTAGAAAGTTTTTCTATTAATAGCAATTAATAGGGATTATTTTTGGCTCCATTTTACTTTTCTTTAATAGATCATATTTTCAATTGCTCCAATGGAAATCCAAAACTAAATGCTTTATACAGAAATCATTGTGTAAAAGTGGGAATTCAGGCTACATCACTTGCTAACTCCTGTAAAACTACTGTTTACTGATTTAAATAAAAGAACACTCTTATTAAAGGCAGAATTGAAGGTGCATGTAAACATCATCCAACACATGCTCATTATAATTCAATTCCCATTTGCTTTGCCAGATTTTAACTATTTGGCAGAGATTTCATACAACGGGTGTCTGTCATTAATGATGCTTTTGAAACTTCTCAGGAAAAATTTTCCATATTATTGAGAGCAAATGTGCAGCATAAAAATGTGTCTCTTTGTGTCATAATAACATCTCTCTGTGTCATAATAACAAAATGGGAATCTTTTCTTTTATAAGAAAAGTGCTTTTTGCATAATTTATGTTGGTCCCATGAAATCTGCCAAAATTTGTCAAAGGTAAGGCCCTGAAGAAAACTCAGTGTCTCTCTGATTAAATTTCAAAAGGATCCTGTCCACATACGTGGGTGTTTCCCCAGAAGAACATCTTTTCTCTCCTAATCTAGCGCATAGTTTTTTTGTGGCACAGCCCAAGCCATTTAAACTGAACTTTTGGCAGGGGTCACTACGTGCATGCTCTTTATTCCCTGGCACTCCACTGGAGACCAGAGGTTTGGTTACCAAGGGAGCCAAACACGTAGAGCTGCAGCCGACGTCAATCACATCTGTGCACAGCTGAGGCTGTTAAGGGTTACACAGAGCAAAGGATATGGAAAGGAGGATAGCGAAGACATGCCATTTTCTTTTCTTGTTTTGGAAGGGCTGACAAGCAGCCATAAACATGTCCCTATGGATGCAGAAGCAAACATTCATTCGAGGGACTAACCCGTTAGTAGTGCTCAGAGAATGTAATAGCTAGATGACTGTGTTCACGACACACTAAATTCTGGAGGTTATCCAAAACAGTAAACAAAACCCATTTCCAAAGAGGATTGAAGGGAGAAGAGGAGCAGAGAAAGCTTTTTACCTCAGCATAGAGAATGTGCAAGCTTTTGAGGGTAAACAGCTGGGGTTTGGGGCACTGCAATAGGAGGCCCCTTTGGCTGATGCACAGAGACCTTTCAAGAGGTAACTGATAATCAACAACCTGACATTTTCTGGTATGTGGACAATACAGCACAGGTCCCTCTATGAGCCTGTCCTATAACCTAGATACAACCCAGGATCCTAGCCAGCCAGGCTTTGCTTGGATGGTCTTTGTCCTTGCCAGTGTGTGAGACATTCTAGACTTGTCAGCAGCCAGAGACAGTTTGCATCTGCCACATAATCTCATACAGAATAAGAGAAACACCTCAGGGAAACACAGGAAAGAGCAAAAGCAAGTGATGCTTGAACACCCAGGAAGACAGCTGAGGACTTTTCCAGGCAGCTCTGCTAACCTCTGAATCTCTAAAGGACCTGCAGGGAGATTGCTGGGGGTACATAATCCTGGACCACGCTCCATAGTTTTCAATTTATAACTCCAGCTAACGGGAAGGAAATAGAGCAACCTCTTCTTTATATAGACTAGTAGGTTAATTCAAGTATACTGGTCACATTAGGGATGAGTCTCAGCTAGAATTTAAAAAAAAAAAAAAAAAAAAAAGCA
>VZTI01001648.1:3586205-3660285 GCA_013397865.1 Struthidea cinerea | reverse complement strand
GAGTCCTGATTAGAATTAAAAAAAAAAAAAAAAAAAAAAAAAAAGGCACCCAAAGCAAAAAACTCCAAGGTCTCAGTCAGAACTAATTGATCAAAAATTACCTCAAAACCAAGTTTCTGCCTAGCTACACCCAAAGCCACCTAAACCAGTCCCAGCACTACATGTCAGAGAGTAGTTTTAATCAGCCCTTATCCCCAGCTAGCACTCTCACCACTTTTACAACAATCTACCCAACTGTCTCTTTCGAAAAGAATTTCAGCAGCTATCAAGGCCCAAAGATAGATATTGATACCTGAGAAACATCCAACAGCCTTCTTCCTAGCCCAGCCATCTCTGTTGCCCTCTGAATCGCACACAAGCAAACAGAATAGCACTATTTGAATGCTTAGACATTCAGAAGTTTGGGTTGGATTTACATTAGGCTTCTCTGAGCTGAGGAGCAGCAGTAATGTCTGGTCTGGTAGATCCTGTACTAATCTGGGGACTGCTGCTTGCAAAGGGCCACCTAGATACACTCATATAAGAATTAATGGAGGTAGAATCATAATAGCAGCTTTAAAGCACAGGGAAGATACTGATTAGGCAGCAGAAGAGCCTGTCCATGTATTAAACAAAAATGTAAAGAGTGCCAGGAGCAGAAGGCATAGGGCTCACTCACCCCAGCAGAGAGGTAGTGTTTTCCCCCCCGGAAGGGTATGGCTTTGCTTGCTGACTGTCTGCCCCCTTTTCCCTGAGGGTGTACTTCTTGGAGATCCTCACCACCTCAGTGTGCCCAGGTCTGTCCTGAGGGGTAGGAAAGGACAGCTTTGAACAATGTAAAATCTCCAGACACTTGCATATTTCATCAGGCAACAAGGTCTGTTCCATTTCATCTGGTCCTGAAACTAATATCACCTTAAGAGCAGCATAAGGAGTCAAAACAAAACAAAAACCAAACTATAACAAAAAAAGATACACATGCACACACAAAAAAATAAAAGAAAAAAAGAGACAGAAAAAATTCTTACATTCCTAAAAGTGCTTCTTAAAGCAAATACATTTGTACTATCAACTATCAGACAGGGTGAGCACATCTCTTTTTCCTTAAAATCAAACTGGATAAATACTAATAAAAATGATGTAACACTGTCATGGTTTTGCAAATAGTCTTGAGTTTGTTTTCTCACTTCTTTCTCTCAGAATAATCCTCCCTCAATCCACAGTCACACCCAATGCTATGCAAAATCAAAGGCACTTACACCAGTTTAGGGGTATCTTGATTCGGTCTGTGGATGAGTTTTGAAAAACCTTTACAGGAAATGAAAGCATTGTACTGCAAAGGTTGCCTGCATTTGCAAGCGTTCACTCAGCCCTCTGAAAATGTGCCTTAATTATACAACAGAGTTGAAAATTTGTAGAGGTTAGTGCTTCCACACAAGTTATCCTCAAATAAACTCTTTTCCCAAGCTTCACTTTCAATTCATCTAACCAAAGAATGCCTTAATCAATTCTGATATTTTCCAATCAGTTCTGCAACACAACAAAATGGTGAATTATCAATGTTTCAATGAATTCTCAAACACTCTGGTACTAAAATCTGTGTTCAAAATTACTTAGCTGGTTAGAACACTTGTTAAAATTAAAAACTAATTGTAAATAATATAAACAAGGGATATACCACTATTATACTTCCATGAAAGATGAACAATGAATAGTTAGATCCAGCTGAATGAATCAACACAAGAGGGGGAAAAAAAAAAAATTGTTGGAGGGGAGGAAGCATTTAATCTGCTCTTGCAACTTACTATATACTTGCATGAGATCTCTCTTCCCAAGTTTTATCAATGTGAAAAGTCCAGAAATATAAAAGGCATGAAATTTAATCCAATGTATGGATCATGTTACCTTTTGTTTAGGGGCATTCATCCTGAAGCCACTTCCGTCTGACCCGATAAACAAATCCCCTAGAAACAACTCTACAAGAAAAAGCTTGTTCCCTATCCCAGCATTCAGTAAGGAGGCTTTAAGAGAGAAAATGCTACTGTTAAGACTAGCATCAGTCAATCAAGGACTTGTTGAAAATTTGATTTAAAAGGATGTGACATATTCACTTGGCCATCTTGGTAAGTTTAATCATATAATTTTTCTGCGTGTGGCATATTTCTGCACTTTTTAATGGTGTATTTTCTTTAAAAATATTTTGTTGCTGAGACATTCTACTCATGAAAGTAACACATAAATACCCATAAAGGAATTTGTAAGTCTTGCCTTATTTAAAACAAAGCTTGCTAAACTGAAAAGATGGTCATATTTTTAATGTAAGATTTCCATGAAAAGATATCTTTAAACTTTTCTACTTCTGGAACAGAATATCTGGAAACTGCATGCCAAATTGCAAAATTCTGCCTGGAGAAGAGAGGATTACCAAAAATAAAAATAAAAATAATTCAAAAATAAAAAGGCACTGAGGATGCCTGGCCAAACAACAATCAGTGAGACAAGATTACACTTCATAAAATAAAAGTTTTGAAATATTAAAAATCAGTACGGCAAATCTCAGAGCAATGGTATGCAATACCTTCATTCAAAAGGGGAAAACAGTAGTAATTTCTCATTATTATCATTCTGCTATATATTAAATGGGATTTTTAATAAGCATATGTGTTAATTGGCTCTTATCCATTAAAGAAAAATTAATAGATGCTAATATATTTGTGGCTATTCTCTATAGTTGTGAAAGAAGCCATTTCTATCATAAAGATATGCTTTTTCTCTCTGTAAGAATCTGAATGATCATCTTCTAATGGCTGAAGATTTTGTAAAAAGCAATACTTTGAACCAGAAAACTTCATAAAATAATTTCTTTCTAATCACTTTGTAAACCAATCGGATGGAGCTATATAATTACGTTTTTAAAAAACCATATTAAATGTGTTATATTCAATAATTCAAGACAGATGCCAATATAGTTTGAATAAACTAATTCTAATAAACGAAAGTTCCACAAATAAGCTAGCAATCATGAATAGATTTAAGATTCCTCTTAGCAAAGAAGCTAAATTAAAGAGGTTGAATTCATGATCTTCATTGTTACTTGAAATGTCAGTCCACCTTTAGAGAGACTAAACATCAAAATACGTTAAAACAAAGTTTCAGGAATCAAATAACATAAGATTATTTATGGATTAATCAACAGATACGTTTCCAATATAAATGTCTTCATTATTTGATTATAACATATACATAATGTTTACTACAAAGTACTTTTCAGGCTGAAAAGAAAGCAAGAGTGATGAGACATACCTTACCTAAGTGTTAAATTTGTACTTGCTTAAGAATTCAGCAAAAAATTAGTATTTGTACATAAAGAACTCTGCAACAAGTCCTGAGAGCAAGTGACTTCATTTTTATCCCACGTACAGCAGAGCTACAATCTCATTTATCGATGGGGGAGTGGCAACCGGAAATCAGGCGGCTGCAGTACCAGATGAGCTGCGTTTCTAAACACAGTTACTCTTTACCATCTAATTAGTTCTACTGACTGATGCTGACGCTGCTTGCACACTCAAAGTTAGCAGCTGTTCAAACAGCTTGCCAAAATTGGGTCCTGAACCTGTTGAAACCTGTATTTAAGCAGGATTCAATGCAAAGGTAATTGTTTCTGTACTCGTGCATATATCTACACTGCTTTGTTCGGATATTTTTTTCATTTGCATATTTTCCCATTTAAAGATGTACATGGCAAGCTTGTAAGAACTGTTTGTGATCATGTTTCCTAGGTACACACAGATACAAATCTTCGTGCTGCAAATTAAGAATGCAACAACCAAGCTCTGCTTATTCTCCAGACCTGGCCAAAGAAACCTGCACCAGCATGGAACTTCGAGACAGGGAAGATGATCTCCATATGGAAAATGCTGCTTTGTCTGGGAGCAGCAGCCCAGAAGTTGTCTTCAGTTCCTGTGAAATGCAGACAGTACCAGTTTGTATGGACACCACCTTGCCTCCAGGGGACTACATTCTCAGACGAGGTTACACAGAGTCTTCACTTTTGAGGCTTCCTACAGAGGAGTGCATTGGGATCCACCACGCGCCTTTCCAGTTCGACCGCCACGCTCGGGCCAGAATTTCCACTTCTCCCACTTTAAGGCGTCTAAGGATGGCCTCTGCCTCACAAGCACTGGCATTTCAGGACTGTTCTGACACAGCTCAGCTGGGGAATCAAAAGGAATACACTGGCCCTCTCCACCACATTTGTAAGAGTCCACCTCGGTGCATTACAATTTCCTCATTGTCGCTGCCTTCTTGTGTCCATGCAAAATTATTGTCGTCCAAAGCCAAGTCTGAGACAACTACAGCAGCTCCAGAGTCTGACGTACCCAGATCAAAACTTCCAAGCCAAGAGGATCCTCTCAGCAACGGCAGTTCCAATGAGCCACCCAGAAACTCTTGGAGAGCCAACTCTGCTACACTTCCTAAGAGACTCCCCCGCCCAAGCCCTGCACTTTGGGTGGGTATCCAGGTAAGAGGAATAGGGGGATGCAACCTCTATGTCAGTCCTTCGTATTCAGCGCTGGTCCATCATGGCCCAGCGCACAAATAAAACCTCAGTTCTTAACCTGAACTGCAAGCTGGGCCATGATCCTTCAATACAGCAGACCGACTTCTGCTCTTAACAGAAGGGTCCAAATCAGCAAGAGACAGCAGCTCCAGCCTTGTCCCTTGGTGACCAGGTTAGCCTAGTCCACTTCCGTACATGGCCACTCTTTCCCACCTCTGTCCATTCACCCTGGTAGGCCAGTACAACTGTTGGTGGGGATATGGAAAAACAAGACTAAGTAATTTATCCTGTTTAGGATTGGGTTTTAGAAGACTGTTTCTTTCAACCCACTCTTTAACCCTTCAGCAGGATTACTCCTAAGACAGGGAAGTTCTCTATTCTGTTTTACTGAATGGCATTACTAACCCTAATAAAACCCAGAATTAAGTTTGTTAAGTCAAACTTAACATCTGCTACTACCAAAGGAAGAGGTACAATCCCCTTAATTTACTTCCACTTACCTAGCTCTGCCACTCACTGGCACCCCTCCCTTTTTACGTCCAGCTCCATAAACAAAAAAGCAATTGTGCAATCTCTTGTGAAAAAAAAAGAAACCCTTGTCCAGAGAGTATCAGCATCAGTAAAGAGAAATAAGCAAGGGAGGAGCAAACCCTGCATCTTTCAAGGGCAGGAAACTACCATGCAGCTCTCCACAAGGACAGAAGGAAAGGCTATTTGTACAAGCCAGGTTTGCTACTAGTTCTGCTGTCAAAGACCTTCCACTATGTGCAGAGGCAGTTAAATTCACACACATGCTTGACTCTGTCCCTATGCAAACTGCCTACACACAGATTTTACCGAGGGTGGATGGTGTCAAATAGGTGCAGAGATCTTCACTAACTGGTTAGTTTTGCACTACAAATCAAAAGCTATTTTCCTCCTCCCCTCCACCCCCTTCAAATATAGAAAACATTCTGGATATCAAATGAGTTCTCCTTGCTCCACAACAGTGAATTAATTAGCCTATGCCCAAGCCTATTATGCTACCATTAGTACATTTCCCTTTACAAATGAGTTCTTTTTTCACAAAAAATCAGATTGCTTGCTTGCTTTCTGACCAAGTAACTAAGAATATCTCACTTTCTTTTAGGAGAGCGGACTGCCCATGCAAAGGTATGCACGTATTTGTTTTATATGATTTCAAGCTTGACTCTCCTACATTTTTAATGAATTTACTTCACTCTAAGGCAAAACTGAAAATTGAGTCATGTATACATAACTCAACCCTTATTTGTATTTGCTATGTGAAATGCCTGTCACCAGCTCACTAAACTTTTTAATGAGATTTTCTTTCAAAGGTAGCCCTCTCCCTAGCACGTTTAGCTACATTTCTCGCAATATTTCATCCGGATCATCGGGGAGCTTTGCACTAGGAACTAGCTGCCAAAAGGTCTGGTTGTTTGGCTTAGCAGTGTCAAATTTCAGCGTGAAGAATGTGAAATATCTCATAATCTCGAGTGACATTCTTCAAAAGTTTGTGGATGGGAAAAGGGAGCAAAGGAGCTAGCAGAACAGCTCAATATTGTTCTCATGCATGAGCAAAGCAGATCTAGGACTGCTACGGGACGGGGGGATTGTTAATCCTACAAACTAAGAAGAGTATATAGAAGACGTGGATTTTATAAGTTAGTGCAGACAAGACAGAGTGTTGCATACCATAGACCTGTGCAATGAACTGGATCAAGGTCTTACAAACAATTATCAGAAAGTAAAAGCTCTATTAGAAATTATTTTGATTAAGATAAGTTTCTTTAAGATGTTCAAACATTTACAAAAGGGAAAGAAAGTTCTATTTTCTCTTCACACAACAAGGAAGCAGGAGACAGTACCTCCCATAATAACCTCCCCTCTCTCTTTGATGGAGTAATGCTCACTTCACCGCATGATCCCCTAAAGGATGTTTGGGACTGGGTGGTTTGGAGCAAACTGATATAGTCTAGGAGCCTCTACACAATGCAGTTCCCTAGATGATATTCAAGAAACGTGTGCATGCATCTGAAATTACACGTTCACTGTAGAAGAGGCCTCCTAGATGTTCTGAACTGCTGCAGTTTCCAACCCACTCTTTGCATTTTGAATTAACAATGGAGATGGAGAGAGAAGGGGAGGGAAAGATCTTTTCATCTGGATGTGAAAACAAGTGATCTGTACCTTTTGTGGGCGGAGTCTGCTCTGATCCAACTCAGAACAGGAATACATAAACATATCTCACTGTCAGCCGGAAGATTCGCATGATGGGTAACAAACTTCAGGGGAGAAATTGAAGATATTGAACACAGATGATTAAACAGGAGAACACTGAACATTTAGTGTACACACCTCTTGGTGCTGCTCACCTATAGTGGCTTCAGAGGGAAGTCATTATATGCCAGCTAGGATATTGGCTTTGGACTTCTATCCAGATATCTTTTAAAAATCAAGAAAGCACAATCCAAGACTTTTTCCATAGGCACCAGCAGGAAGATTGTCAAAAGGTGGTTCAGATGATGTATTATGAATTCTATCTAGATCAATATTAGAATGTGCAAAAATATATTTAAAAAGCACTAGTTTCTGCTTTAAACCTTTTTTGTCAAGTTTAATTTGGTCCAAGGTCTGGGTTAAGCCTGTATTCAGCTCCTCCTTTATTAAGATCATTAGTCTAACTCCTTAACAGCTAATCCCTTCTTACCACAGCCAGAGAAACTGTTGAAACGTCAGATTATTCTCTCCATCTAGAAGCACATTAGGACAGTTGGCAAACCTTCTCCAAGACTGACTTACGTATTGTCCTGGGTAAAATCATACCTCTGTCCTTCAGTTTTAACGAACATCTCTTCTCCCTGCTCCCAGGCTGTACTTTCAAAAAAACTTCATTAATGCTCCCATGCTAATTTTAAAGAGCCTTCCCACACAGTCCTCAGTCAAGAACACCAGCACATCTCTGTCAGCATGGCAACTTGCTGAACTGATGCTGATTAAAGAGAACCATGCAAAATAAATAAAGGGCAAGAGGGCCAGCACAGAGAGAGGTGTATGTGGTGGAGAAAAGGTGCTAAACCAACACTGCCATGGAAGAAAAAATATTAAACAAAACCTTGAGTTTACTCTGAGCTCATTTTCTGCTTGCGCCATTCAGCATTATCAGAGACTGGGTGGAAAACTGCACTGCACTATTTCCTACAGCAAATCAGCTAATGAAGAGTCTTTCCAGTGACTGCCAAAACAGCTCATACTCAATGCCTTGAAGGAGCTGGGCTCATCTATCTTGAAGTACTCCTATTCCTCTTTTAAAGTGACACACAGCTGTAAAGTGTCACAACGTCACAGAATCCCAGAGTAGTAAGGCTGGAAAGAACCACGGTGGGCTGTCTGGTACAACCTCCCTGCTCAAGCAGGGTCATCCTAGAGCACATTGCACAGGATTGCACCCATTATACTAAACCTAATTCCTTGTGCAACCATATAAATATTAACTCTTGACAATAGGTCATTTTCCTTGCTAACTTTCTGAATCAGGGAGTCCAAATACCCTCCCTGAGTGGCTTGGGTAAGAGTGTCACCACCTGGCAGCTATCTCAGCACTGTGACCACCCTATCACATGTACCTTAGTAACCTCTTCTGTTGCTTTTATTCACATCTAGTGGATATTCCTCTAAGTAACGTATCTGCTATTTAAGTAAGGTGATCTATATAGATGTCTGTTCCCTGGGATAGCTAGTTAGGCTAAGATTATGGACGTATGAAGATACTTTCTGTGCCTTTGAAGTAACTATATATACGGGATATTTATTTTGCCAGACCATGACATGCTTCAATGTCTTTAATAATTTTCCATAACTTTGCCATGCAAATTTATGACATTATCACGTTTCAAAAAACACGTAGATTTTAAGGAAGAATTATTGCAGCTGATATCTCCTCAGATGCCTGAGCTTGTCCCTAAAGTACAAGCATTTCTTTCACTCCATCACTGGATTCCTCTGCTCCCAGTAAGTAAAAGAAACAGAAACTAAAGAAAAAGGCAAAGCTACAGAGTCTGAAGGCATGAGAAGATGCTAAAATATTGCAGACTTAAAACCTAGTAAATTTTATTACACAGCACTTCAGTAATTTAATTTCTCCAGAAAAAACAACAGAAGCATCTGATGTATCTACTACGTCTACAGGCATGGGGCCAGGAAACCACAGATACCTGTACTTTCATCTCTGAAGCATGACTGTGTAATTTAAGCATGTAAGCCATGAAACAGCCCAGGCTTGTCAGATTGCAAATGTACACTGTAGACAGACACCCAAGTGATCTTGCCACGCCCCCACATTTCACAGGCTTGTGCACCCATGTGAAGGGCTTGTTTAGCCATATGTGTGCCTGAAGTTCAAGGCCTTTTTGATCTGAGTAAATAATGTCATTTAACTCAGTTACAGTGAAACTGTGCTTCCATTATTAGCCTTCATAAGCCACTAGCCTGCAGCTTCAAATATATTGTGAAAATTGTAGTAGGCTAGATGCTTTAAAAATCAATAATACACTGCAAAATCTTACTGTGAAGCCAAGCTGAAATAAATCTCCTGAATTTCCTAGTACAGTAATAACCTTTGAGAATTATCCTTGTACTACGTTGCAGCATCTGACTTGTATAATAGCCCAGCTGCCCAAGAGATTGCATCATGGAATCACTAGAGGTTTCAGTAGCATCTTAACACAACCATTACGAACACTGAAAATTTGCAGTGGGTAGCAGTCAGTGCACATCTCAGGAAGGTACTCTTGAGAGGAGTGCTCCTCTCCCTTGCACTGGTACGGGCTTGCAGACAGCCAAGAAACAGACCCCCCCACCCATTAAAGCTCTCGAAGCACATGCTGAGGGTTCAATTTCATGAGAAACCACAGAGTTCCACTGTAAATCCTAAAGCCAAATAAATAGATTCTATGTTTCCCATTCAGTAGGACTAGCAGAAAAACTTCCAAAGAACTCCTGAATTGCACATTGTAACCTCTTCAACACATAAATTTTAGGCCCCAATATGTCCATGGTTTAAGAGCTTGAAATATGGACAGGAATATTACACACTGTTACAAGAATAGCTGTGCTATTTATATTCACCACACATCAGGTGTTAAAGTCCCAGGCCTGGCCCTCCTGATAGCCTACAGGCCTCTCTGTTGTTAGCAGCAGCTTTCATCTATACCATTCAATTGTTTAGCTAAGGCAATTGCAAGCAGTGTCACTGTCAGGCCACAAAAAAGGTACAATCTCCAGGTCTTACTATACATATCAAACCCTAGTTGTCTACCTCAGAGCTCATCTGTCAGTTGATAAGTTGTCAAGTAACTATTCATGCACTTAAGGGAAAAAATATACCAGCCAGGCTTCACACCAAGCGTGGCAAGTGGCTGGATATTCACAGTAAGGTAACTGCCTAGACAAAAAAAGATCTCATTAAGAATCATGCTTAGCTGACCAAAAAACGCCATGCGCAATAAGTGGTGGCTGAAAAATAGAATTTCTATATATGTACACGCACTTTGTGCCTCCTCTCTCAGCTACTGAACTACTGACCCTTTGAGCCCTAATGCAGTCTTCATGTACCAGTCCAGTGAAGGCAGCACAACAGCAGCTGCAGACACCAGTCCCTACTAACACAATTCATGAGGTATCAGTGTGAGTTATTAGCAAAATCCTAAAAGGTTTTTAATATGCACCAACAGTTTCTGTATGTGAAAGCAAGCAGCCTCTGGCACAAACACGCTGTTGGATACAGAATGCCTGTGTCACTTTTCTTGATGGATCTAGATCCTGGACAATGCTCTCCGTTAGGAACAACAATAGTTGGAAAGAGACATTTGTTTTCAATCAGTAGGGCCACTGAGTCACATTACATTCAAAATATTTGAAATAGCAGAAAAAAACCTGCCAAAAATATTTAGAAAGAAAAGAGCACAAACTAGCCAAAAGGTTAAACACTTTTTTAAAACCCAACATTTTAACTGTTTCACTAGCACGCTGTCTTTTCTTGAAATCACCTCCGTTATAGGAAGGTCAAAAGTAACAACAAGTCACACATCAGCTAAAAACAGGATTTAACTGCTCCTTTGGACTCCACTGCCAAAACGTAGATTCTAAAATCCCCACTCACTTTTTGTCTAACCTCAGAAGAAACGAGGAATTTTCCATATTTAAATGCTCTAATTACTTATTATCTGAGGCAAGCCATGACCATAAGAACCTTTTTCTCAGCAACAATGTGCAGTTGGAAAGATAATTAGATATTTGCTGCCAATCACTGAAATTCTCTACTCGTTGTTCTTTTAACAGTTTATGTCATAGTTACTGTGATTTGGTTTTTTAGCTGATTCCCTCCTGTATCAGCAAGGAGCCCTTCAGAAGTTTCCTCTGCAGCCGCAAGCAGACAGAGATGATGTGTGTTGTTGTTGCGTCTCACAGATCAGCCGAGCGCAGGCGTAGCTCCCTGGTCGTGAGTCTGCCGGGACTCGAGGTGTTCCCTGGAGACCTCCTGGTGTCAGACAGTGCCATGGACTACCTGCCCTACTCATCCTTCCTGCTCAGTGCAGGTCAGACACACAGTGGGGTTTGCTCCTCTGAGGCCAGCAGAAGCCGGGACTGCAACATGTGTGCATGTGGGATGGGAGGGAGGATGTATACAATGAGAACATGAGGTGGTGCAGATTCTGTGGGGCATCCTGTTACCCCACACCAAAGTGATTGCATTGCCAATTTTAAAATTCCTCTTTTCTTTTTTTTTCCCTGTTTTTTCCCCCCCTCCATTTTACTTGCAAAATGCAAGTAGATGACAGGGTAGGACACAAATCACATTGCTCCTCCACAGGCTAGAAGCAACCAGAGCCCAGGCCAGGATCTCCATCTGCAAGCAGCTGAGTTACAATTTCCTACCTCCACAGCTTCAAGCAGAGAGAAAAGTGGCCCATGCTGCCCTTTGCAGTAGTGTTCTGATCACAAGGGTAGGAGACCCAACTCATGGCTAGAGGTTGCTCACAAGACCTTCCAAAACTGAAATGCAGACCTGCAAGCAATTTCCACAAATAGCTATTGTAAAATAAAGTATAGTGTGTGGTGTGATTGACGGAGACCAAAGATCCTGGTGGCCAGAGATCAAAACTTTCTCAAAAAGCAAGTCAGCCAAGGTCACAACCAGCATTTCCATGACAGCAAATAAGCCAGCCATTCCCAGAAGGGCCAAGACCTTCAAAATCCAGAAACACAAAGTTTTGACTGTGATTCCCAGTCACACACCTGAAGATAGGTGCCACACAAAGAAAATCTTTTCAGATTTCTTGCTGAACACAGTCATTCCTCACAACTCACCAGTGCATTCCTAAACCCAGATCCCCAGCTCTTCCTGTGCCTCACCAAGGACCACAAATTACAGTCTGCCTCACTGTGCAAGCCCCATGACAGATCTGAAGCTTAGGGTTCGTAGGATTGTTTATTAACTGCAGATTTAAACACCTGCATAACTCCAAGTTATCATAATGAGAAGGCATAGACTAATTCTTGCTTTAAAACATCTTCAAGAATTGGCTTGAGGTATGATGATTTTCCCACGTAAAGAATTGGCAATCACATACTGATCACCTGCAACAAGTAGGAGTGTTTAGCTTCATCCAAGGTCCCATCAGCCGTCATTCTTGCCGGGAGGAATGCAACAAGCTTAATGGGTTTTAAGTCTGGTGCACAAACTGCCTAAACTCAAGTATTAAATATGAGCCAAGTAGAGTATAGTCTATCAAGTTTCATATAAAAACGAATATATAAATAATATAAATAACAGTTTTCTTTTTATCTGTTTCCTTACTGATAACATTTGTTTTACCCATTAGAGTCCAAAAAGTCAAGGTGGCCATTTGCCAAAAGAGGAGTTGTGAGTATTTTTACCATTTTGTTTTTCCTTGCACTGACTTTGCCTTTTCCCACAACTAACCTGGGTAAAAATAGCTTCTTTACTTTCTTGCCCTTGGAGAAAGGCAGCCAGCAGGTGAGCTGAACTCAGAGGTCTCAGCCCTCCCTGGGGCTGCTTGGCCATTAGTCTGCAATGAAGGCTGGGTGGCTCCAGTGCAGCCATTGCATGTGATGAACATGAAAACACAGTGCCACCGCTCCCCACCCCTGTGGGTGGTGGGAGGAGAGGTGTCCTTGGCACCAGGAGGGCAAAGTGGGAAGGGCAATGAGAGCAGGGGCTCTCATACAGGGTGTTCAGAGGTGGCAGCAGGCCCAGCTCAGCTCCCCAGGGTAAGGAAGCACAAGGTGGGCAAGTCAGTTGTATCTTTGCTTTGACCATCCTGTATCCTCTATTTTCTGCATGCCTTAGGGCTTTGGAGAATGTGACAAACTCCCACTCACATGGAAGGGATCTAAGCTTTACCTAGAAAAGGAGCTTCCCAGGACACTTTCTTAGGCCTTTCCTGTCCTTGTGGGTGCCCTCGCACCCACCAGTGGAAGCACACACGCTAGCACGGCTCAGTGAATTTCCTTGTCTAACACATTTCCTTGTCTTTTCCATTTAGTGAAAACTTTTACTTACTAAGGTATCTGAATTTCCTTTCTGTGTACTGTTCAGCATTCAAAAAATTATTTACAAGTGTCTTGACAACTTTTTCTCCCTAAACATGTAATCAAGAACAGTCCCTTCCCAGTATTCTTTGCATTTTATCAAAGAATAGTTTGCGCATACGAAACCAATGCAAGTACAAGAGTTCCCTCTTCATTTGATAGCAGTTCTACAGCATTTGAAGGAGCATGACCTAAAGCTGAGGATTTTTAAATTCATCAAAATATTTGAAATCTGCAATAAAAAGCATTTGATATTTAGACAAAAGTGAATTCTGAGACTATTAAATGCCATAAAATGTAATTAATGAAGATATATTTGCTGGTAAACTGGTACAGTGTGCATATATATATTAACTGCATTATTTTTTCCATTTCAATCTATCTTTCAAAATTAAGAGCTGAACTTATACTCTAAGTTTCAAGTATTATAATCCAACACATATTTCAAAATTGGCTTGAGTTCAGTGCCTAAAGTTCAGACAAAAGAAATCCATGAAGCAGGAATATACTGTTCCAGAGAACAGATAAAACTTAGGCAAACACCTTATAAGTCTGTGCCCACAGCACTAAATTAGAGTTCATAAATAATGTTTAAACTTTTTACATGGCCTGCAAAAACAAAGCCAAAACAAAAGCAATTGTTTTTATTTCATGGTCTCTCACACAAACTCCTGCTGCTCTTTTAGCTTTCTGAAACCTCATTTCACAGACACTACTCTGCAGTTGACCAAGGGAGCTTTTTGCATACGTAGCTCAAAAAATTAAAGATAAATAAATAAACACATAAATTTGTATACCTCTGAGAGGAGGATGATTTCAACTATGAATCCATAGTCCCCTATCTCTGACAGTGCTAAAGGAAGCAAAACATTTCATTTGTTCTGTCTTCCAAGGGTAGCCTGTTGCCATACCAATGATTTGCCCTGTCAAAGACTAGTGTATTACATAAATAAGATCTTACACATCCAAACCTAAGGCATTTACACACCCCACCCACAGCTACAAAGAAACTGCCATCACTGCCTTGTCTCTGTGCAGAAGAGCCTGGAAATAAAAGAAATCACTCATTTAAGGGCAAACTCCTTACAAATTCAGGCAAGGCTTATTTTTTGGGTAAACTTCTTAACAGTCTTTAAAACACTGTATGAATCAGGGGTGGGTTTTTTTTCATTCAACAGGGTAAAGAAAAACAGAAGCAAGCATCTGATCTGGAAAATTGTCTTTCAACTGTTAAGAACACAGACTGCTGCACATATGAATTTTTCTGCTTTAAGGTAACAAAATACTCAGTATACTGCATCAAGGATACTTAAAGATGGGAGGAGGAGTTTTGTGTTCTTTATAAGCTAACATTTTTCAGTTCATTAATCTGGATATGAGACTTTTCTGTTTAATTAATGCATAAGTATATGGTATATTTTTGTCATTTGAAATGGAGGGGCAAGTGGGAAACTCAGGGTCAGAGTAGGTTAGCGAAGGCCCTCAAAAACATTGGGATTTTGCCAGGGTTCCAGACTGCCCTAGATCAGGGAGGTACCACCTTCAGGAAAAGGTCTCAAGGCAACCCTCTCAGCAGCACCTACAGGTCTGGGGAAAGAAACTACAGCATCAGAAACATGTCAAATGGGACACAGCCACTCCATTGCTGCCTTAGGGCTGTGTTCAGAGGCAGCCACAGGGAAGTCATTGCCAACACCAAGGTTTGGCTGTAAAAGAGCTACCAAAGCCTGTCTGCCAGACAAACAAGGCTTCTGGCCCCTAGCCACCTAACACCATCCCCTCTCTGAAGAAAACCTTCTGCTTCTCACAGCAGGCTGTTATTTGCAGCTCCCCACAGACAGATGCTGAGGGCTCCTGTCAGTGCCTAACTTATATACGGACATCTGACTTTGGAGCAGGTCCATAATGTGACAGTGGCCACCTTAGGACTAAACAAAACAATTTACAAGTGACTATAAAGACCTAGTCCTTTGGTACCTTGATTTTATCATCCAGAAAATAAGAATCTATCATCCACCCAACAGCAGCACAACAGATGAAATTCCTTAGCATTTATTTGCAAGCTGCCCACTAATTTTTGATGCAACATACCTAAACAGAGACTATCATATTTCGTTGCTTTCAAATTCAGTGTGTTCATATTATAAGCATATTAGAGGAAAATGTCAGGTTTTAAAATATTTTAAAGGAATTTTTAAGCTTTCAGAAGACAAATCACTAATACTGGCAGGTGAGATTTTACCCGGGAAATGGGACATAGATTATTTTCATAAGGTCTGAAGCAATTGATGAAACAATTGGTGGTTTTCTTTCTTCTTCAATCAATAGAGTAAATCTTGGCATGAATTTATAAATGAGCAACAGACTGAGCAGAAAGATGTCAACAGCCGGCTAGAAGTGAAAAAAGAAGCAGCAGTGTGGGAACTTTTCACAAGTGAATGCACTTACTTTCTGGATCATTTGTTGGTTCTCAAGATGGTAATGTCAGATTTCACTTCGCAAAAATAATGAAACGTTATTTGTCCTCCTGTGATGGACACAAAGCCACCTGAAACCTCTCATTAGAGGTCTGTGGGGGAATGACTTAAGCACCTGGCTGTTCCTCCCATCTTGCCTGCTCATCCTGTTTCCACAGTTCCCTTTTCTGTCTTTATGACGGTATCTCTTCTTCCAAACATCACTTCCCAGTGATGCAATCTAGTGCTTTGCAATTACCATCTGACTGCAGAGCCTTACAGGATATTCAACTGTTATTCCCCTAGTCCTCTCACAAACACTGTACCAAAGCCATGCTCCAACTGGTGATTTCTGTACTGGACTATTCCAATTGAATATTTCTGTACTGCTAGTGTGCAACATTATATTCATCATTTAACTTCATATAGAGCTGTGGTTAGACTATCCTGACTGGCGCATGAAAACCTCACAATTCAGCAGACCTGTAGTTTAACGTTACATGAAAACAAGCATACTAAAAACCACTCCTCTCCCAAAAACTGTATTACCTCCAATACAGTGATTTAAGAGCTTGAAATATGGACAGGAATATTACACACTGTTACAAGAATAGCTGTGCTATTTATATTCACCACGCATCAAATGTTAACGTATCCATTTAAAAGGATGGAAGCTTCCATAAATATTTTCTTATCATTTTTCTCTTACTTGGCACAGACAATTTCTGATTTTTTTATTAAGTCAAAGAAAAGAGATTGGTGAAACATATTCCATGTTGCTGAAAAGTTAGCCTGGACAATACAAGAACTACTGCAAAGTAAAGGAAAAAAAATAGAGGAGTGGGCTGAATTCCTTCTTGGTGGGACAGAACAGGAAGGGACAGAAAACAGGATGACAGGACCAGCTATTGGTCCAAGGCAGAAGCAGAGCATCTTTACTTCTATACACTTTGTTTACAAATCTGGAAAGATTAAAAAGTGGTGAATACTGGGAAGGATTATGATAACATCAGGCATGCAAGCTCCTTATGAGTCTGATGTGGGAACCCACAGAGAAGCTTTAGCCAGCCTGCGTGACCCATGAATGATGAACTGTTCAGTCCATGCCAGCTTCCCAAACTCCGCTGCTAAAGAAAGAACCCATTGCATTTGGGTAACCAGTTTTAAAGATACCTGCTTACTTCCAATTATAGAAATATTCCACTGGTTTTAATGAAACTCCACAGGGAGCTTTAAGACCACCATAAATCCCCTTTAAGCTCTCAGGTCAACCTGGTCATGGTAACTAAAGAATTACACAAGGCTAAGCAAACAGTCTCACTAGCTATTTAGCCTTGGCACCTGGATGACAAGTTTTTTTCATTAATGCTTTATACACATGAACAAAAAAAAAATCTACTCAGTAACCCATAAATTTTAAGCCTTTTTCAGATTTAGGTCAGATTCAGTACAGCTCAATCAGCTTAAAAAATATAAAATCTTAAACAGCCAATAAACAAACATGCAGTTTTCACTCCATACAGGTTAATAAAACAACCCAAAGAGATGAAAAACCTCCACAGGACCTCTACTTACCTTAATCCAGGAATATCTTTTTTTCTCATAGTAACACTAAACAATTTAGATAGCAGCAGATGCATGGGGTAGGAAGGAAAGCATTCAGAAAGGTCACAGAAATCTGTAACTGTGACTCTGATGTTGCTGAGTCCTTCACACAGGGATCTGCAGGGGGCTCATTTGCCCCTATTCTGCCCAAGGGCACAGCAGGGACACAGCTGCCTCCATGGTAACCACAGAGAAACCCCAGAGACATCACTCATACCCTCTTCTGCACACAAAACCCAATATTTAACCTTCAGGCAGATCAGGAAACTTTTCTCACAATGCCATCTTCTACCCTCCCTAAATCAAGTGATCCTTTCCTATGAATTACAGTAAAAATGTTATTTTCAGGGGGGAAAAATAAAGGATATATTGAATTGGTACAAACAGTACCTAACATGTATTTGTTTTGGTTTTAAAGATATTTATGAACACTCTAAAATACCTCCAGAGTAATGAATTTCTCTTGGATGTGGATTTGTGGAGACTTTTCGCCAACTTAGAGGAGTTAAACAAGGTGAGTAGAAAAAGAGAAGTGTTACTCAGATCAGGAATCAATCAGCCCAATAAAAGAAGACAACAAACCAAAAGCTTTTATTCAATTTCAATGCTCATATTTGGAACTTTGTTCAAATAATCCATCTTTTCTTCCTCTCCATGTGGTATATCAGCGAGGGTCAAATATCACCAGTGCAAATCATTCTCTTGTATCTCCAACCAAAGATACATAGTATTTTAAACATGCCATGAGAGAGCTCATTTGGTAGTTGTTTCTGAAGGAAACACAAGTTTGAGACTAATTCTCATAAGCAGCAACCTTTTAAAGGGTTTGTGAAGATAAACTACAACACAATCCTTACAGCAAAACAGGAAGCATGGCAAAATAACCACATAACAAGTCCCCTTTTGCAAACAGATGGGCACAAAGGCTTTGCTGTCTGCGATGCCACTCCAATAGAGCAAGTTAAAACAAAGTGGTGACCCCCTCTCTCCAGCTGAGGTGTGCCTTGGCATGTGTGTAAGGATCTCTCCCACACAGACTGGATGCTCTGTGTCCATGTGTGACTTACCCTGCACTGTCCAGGAGGAGAGAGGCCACAAGGCTCGGCTCTGATGTACTTCAGCTCTTTGCTGCTTTTGACCAGTTGCTGGGAGATCATTTTCAGCTCCTGAAAGTTGAAAACCCTTAAGTCAAAAATAGTTTTCATATTACTTTAGAAACAAAACAATTTTTCTTAGCTTGAGGGCCCTTTTACAGGAGACCTTACCCTTCATTGCAAAGTGAATTTTGGAAAGAATTCTGCAGCTGCCTTAATTGAATGACTACTCACAATCACATCACATGCCCTAAATCAGCTGCTGAGTTCAATTTCTTTCCCTTATTGTAATTCCCTTGCCTTAATAGTGAGTATCTCCCTTTTTAGCCAAAACAAGAAAATTGGGAAAGGTCTTCAAAGTAGGGAAAATTAGCCAGAACTCAAACACATGAGCAAGGCACAGCTGCTCAGTCACAGACCTCACACCTGGTGAGCTGCTGAATGACCAACCAGCAGGTTTGGAGATACAAGGAAAAAGGTTTTTAGCTGACAGGTTCCATCTTTGGCATCTTTGACTGAGACTATACATGCAGGCAACTACTAGAGTTCAGCAGGTGTGTGCTTGTTGATTCCTTTGTTCTTGTTCAAAGAAGAGAGTATTGCCGTGTTCCACTTCGCTTCGAGCTTGGCTGGAGCTTGGTCATGTCTTCAGAGAATTATCTTTAAAAATTTCTTGGTTTACTTTCTAATTTTTTTGTCCTTATTAATGAGGATAATAAATGATCATCTGTTATGCATACTTAAAATAGTGAATAAATGTAGGAGAAAGAAGCTGCTCTCAATGCCTTTTGTGCCCTTTTTTCATGCATTTTACAACATGCATATCTTCTTGACAGCAGACCGAATCCATGAAAAAATGCATGCTGGAAAAGTTGTAAAGGTCAAAATTAAAGAATGAGCATCATCCTATAAGTATCCTTGCCCCCATAAATACACTAAACAAAGCAGTCTGCAGCTACTACAGTTTGTAGCAGTATTACAGAGGATTGATGTGCCCTTCTGGCCTAAAATTTGGCCAAAAACTTAGCCCAGCCATGAATTTGTGTGAAAATAGTGTGTTCAGGACAAAAGTGTGGGCTTAAGAGCAGGCTTGCAGCCCCATCTGCCTGCTAAGGTAGGCACTTTCAAATCCAATATAAACATGTAAAGTTAACTTATGGGGAATATGTGACTTTTTGCAGTATTTTATAGATGCTTTCTTCACCCTCAGTGGTATGAAACTCTAACTATGAAAGATGGTGTCTTCCTCAAATGACCATGAAGGCTTCCTTAACTGTCACAGCTCTGTCATACACAGAGTTTTCCACTAGATACCACTCACCCATTGTCATTTTTAATGTCAATGCATGTCAAATACACCTGCTACCCTAGGACAAGTTTAAATGGACTAACTAATCTTGTTTCAAAGCTTTTGTCATAAGGCATTATCACAACGTAAGTGCATATTTGTATAGATTTGTTTTAGCTTCCGACTAATTAAAGCATTCTGGGCATAATTCTGAAGACAATTCTGGCAATGTTAGAGATAAGTATAGGCACACATTACACTTGGAGCCTTTGGAGAGGGCAGGGATGGGAAATAAAGTTGCTTTAATCTTAACTTCCCATCACTGATGCTAATTTCTCTTTTTTTTCTCTTACTTAGATAAGTCTCAGTTTTCTGAAAACTTTTTTTGAAACTGCGAAGAAGCATGTCAGCAAGTCAGACTCTCCTATGGATTTCAGCTCCATACTCAGAACGGTAACATAAATAGAAGTATTCTTGCTTGTTATACAAGCAGCAGACCATTTATCATGGCATACAGGTGCTTCAGAGCAATCAGGTCAGTCAAGTCCATGCCATCTGCCACAGGCAATTTGGTCTCAGCCTGAGGTAGTTCCTATCACAAGGATGTTTTGATTTTTATCCACTGGTATGTTTGAAGCAGTCATGGAAAGGTGCTCTGTATGTGGAATAAAGTGTGGAAAGATTTTCCCTTCCTGGGGAACAGCAGCCCAGACTCTGAGGAGACATTTCCACTGGCAGAGGCAAGCTTCCCACTCTATGGAAGATGCTTCCCTTAAACCAGACCCCAGCCCCGTCACTGCCTCCTTGCACTCCTTCACACAGATCCTCCTTTACCCCATGGACCAGACCCACAAGTGTTTATAAGTGCTTAATTAAGAGTTCAGTGGGACTGAAATTACACTTTGGCCTGTGTCTGTCAAGCAAGAGAGGCACAGCCACAGCTGCCCTGCCACTGCCAAGCCCTGCCTGCCCTGCAACCCTTTTGGTCAGTCTGTGTGGTGAACGAGGCAGCTGCCTGAACAGCAGTCTACAGGAGCTCTAATTCCTGCACAACTTCCCAATGCTTGTAAAGTTGGAAATATTAATGAAGACAGAAAATCAAATAATTGACCAGAACCTTCCCTAGCAGTAGAGGCCATTAGAAAATTCTGGGACATACTAAAAGACCCTACCTCAGTGTTAAGATTTTTAACAGAGGAATTAAGGCTAGAGCTTGGTTTCTTATCCCTGTGACCTCTGACTTCAGGCATTCTTATTGATAATTTTTGTGTAGACAAACAAAATCCCAGACAGAGGTGCATTTTATCATGCATGACATTCAACGTCTCCAACCTAAATGAGGCTATCCTGTTATTTCTATGAGCATACTCAGATATAAAATACCATGCTACATGAAATCATCAAAGCTGTTTCAGAAATAGCGGGTTTCATCTTCAACTTCCACATGAATTTCACATCACTTATTTCTATGAAACAAAGTCTAAGAATGTGCCACACCTCTGCAGAGCTGTTAGAACAGTACTCCCATGCATTACTTGAGCACTGTTGTGGTATTTTTACTACATTACAGTTTATTGTTGTTTAAACTGCTCTTTACTGTTTTAATTCACCCTTTCCCTCTTCCCCAATTTTCCTAGGGACAAGGAAATATCAGATAAAATGCACATTGCAAACTCAAAACTGTTGTTTCTCCCTTTGTCGTGACATTTTTCTTTCTTGATAAATTTCCAAACCTTTTCTGCAGTTTTTTCAGGGTGACCTCTGCCGAACACACCAGATTTATTGCCTTAATTATACCTCTGCTGTCTTTTACCTGGAAAAACTGAGACAGAGAGAAGATTTTGGCACCTACCTGAAAGTAAAGTGATGGTTTTGTTGTTGTTGTTGTCTTCAGCCTTCCTACCTTATGATAGCATTTTAACAGCAAATTAGGAATATTCATTAGAAGCAAAACTGTGTAGATAGCATTTCACATGGATTTTTTGAACTGCAGAGCCTATCACCAATAAGAAGTCACCCTTCTGAGGGTATGTTCACCTGCATGTGTGAAAGTCCCTACTTGTAATTTAGAACAGATAAGAGGGGGAGGAGTTGGGCTGCATTTTTGCAGGCAGAAAATACAAACTACTAGCCTCTTCCATTCAGATGTTTTGCACATAATCCCTTGACTCAGGGACCTCCACCTTAACAAAGTGAAATGGTTACAGGAAAAAAAAGACACAAAAATCAATCCATATTGTAAATTCTCTCTCAAATGTTTTACTTTGGCATCAAAACAATACCGGTAAGGGAGCATTTACCTCCCTCTAAGGCTGGAAAGAGCTATCAGTGGTGTCTTTATCAAGCTGCAGCACTACAGCAGGTTCTGTCTTTGCTGACACTGCATCTGCCTGAAGCAACAACTGCAGCCAGTGCAGTGGTGGGGATCTCAGGCTCTGCTCTTTCTGACATCATTAGCAGACCAATGTGTCCTGTAAATACTTAAGAATGATCTTCAAAATTACAGACTTAGAAAGAGAAACCTGAAGTAGTGGGCTTTTCTCACAGGCAGCCCAAAACTGGAAGGGCACCTCTTTGTGGCAAGCAAACTCTGCAGCTTGGGCCTTGGAGTTTCACATTGCTTGCTCCCTGACGAGGATTTCATACATTCACACCTAGGGAAGATGTTCCCCTGTGGCAAGTAGCAAAATATAAGGTGGCTTTCAAACCTAACTCGGGTTAATTTTTTAAGTTTTTCCTGAGAAAATTAAAACAGCAGATAAATAAGAGCCCTACTTGACATGATAGCATGGCCACAGCATCTGGAACGGTAAGAAGCAATGCAGAAAGTGAATCTAGAGGGGCAATGCAATTCCCCCTGTAGAGAGCTGTCCTTGGTTTGGCTGGGATAGTGTTTAGCTCCTGGTAGCTGGCACAGTGGTGTGGTTTGGATTTAAGATGGGAGTAATCTTGATAACACACTGATGTTTAGTTGTTGCTAAGCAGTTTGCACTAAGTCAAGCACTTTTCTCTCTCACCACCGCCAGCGAGGAGTCTGGTGGGCACAAGAAGTTGGGAGGGGACACAGCCAGAACAGGTGACCTGAACTGGCCCAAGGGGTATTCCATACCATATGGTGTCATGCTCTGTATATGAACTAGAGGGAAAGCTGGCTGGGGGGGCCTCTGCTCTGGGATTGGCTGGATGACTGGGATCAGTGGATGGTGAGCATTGTGCACCACTTGTTTTGTATATTCTGTTATTTTTTTCCCTTCTGTTTCTGTTCTATTAAACTGCCTTTATCTCAAACTACAAACTTTATTTTTTATTTCCCATTTCTCTTCCCCATCCCACAGGAGGAAGTGAAGAGCGAATGAGTGGCTGTGTGGTTTAGATAACTTGCTGGGTTAAACTATGACAAGAGCCTTTACACTGCCCTTGCTCTCCCTGTGTGAGAAACTCATCTTTCATTAGTCCCTGTCTCATTACAGTCAGCTAATGATGCACAAAACTGTTTGCTACCTCCTGCCAGAAGCAAGTTGATGCCTAAGGCAGATTTTCTTTGTCTTCAGCAGTGGTGTGAACAAAATGAACAGTGCAAGAGGTTGCATTTGCCAGAGCTGCTGGTTGCTCCTCTGCATCGACTGATGCGGTATCCCCTCCTTCTCAACAACATCTGGAAGAGGAGCACTGATGAAACAGAGAAAAGTTTTATCCAGTCACTTAAAGAGAAGGTGGAAAAGTCCATAAGTAAGTAACAAAGGTTAAAAGTCAAGTATGCAGTTACAAATTAGAAAGTTATGTGGCTTTCCTGTGCACGTCCTTTGAAGTGTGAATTGGTCAAGCGTCTCTGCAGAAATGCAACAAGGATATATGTGCCTTTCTACAGTCCTAAGCCTCATTCTGTAGGGAATGATTTGGGCAACCTTCTGCTGTCAAAGCCTCTCTGAGCAATGTCACAGGACTCCCAAATCAGTGAGTCACTTGTATTTTCTCAGAATCATCTGCAGTGACAGGCAAACAATTAAGAGCAGATCTCAAACTGGAACATATCAAGAAATCCCAGACAAAGAAGTCTTTCAGTTGGATTTATGCCTAAGGAGGATTTTTTTAGGGCTGATCTTTAAGAGGATCAATTTGCACTCACAAGGGGAATATTATGTCTGTGACCTTTCACTAATGACAGGGTCCTACCACGTAAAGTTGTCTCAGCTACAGATTTTCTCTAGCTATTGTGGAAAACAAGGGGTTGGTCCAGATATTAATTTTTTCCCTGCATTTTGTTTTAAGTAAATAATTTATTAATTCAGACTTGTTCGGGGAGCTATAAGTGCATCTCTCAGAGTCTTACGACCACATAGTTCATCAGCAGATAGGTTTATTCCCCAAGGGCTTCCTGCAGTCCCCACTGAAATCCAAGACAAGACAGTACATCAGCAAAACACTTATCACAGCAGTCTTGACAGGGACAAGTGCCAGATAGTGCTTCGTTCTCATGAGCAGCACATCAGGGCTTTGAGCAACCCAGCATGGTGGCTCACTCAGAGAGTAACCCTAACCCCTGCTGCCATCCTTCTCCCCATGCTGGAGGCCGAAGGCTTGAACATCTCCTCAGGAGATGTGGCAGAGAGAGTTAATGCATTCCAGAGATACATAAATCTGGGGCTCCTTCTTCTTAAGTAAATACTCCAATGACAGAATGACCACCTAAAAGAGAGACTTGGGTTCTTTCTCCTCTTGCCAAGTCTTATGAGGAGTCTGACCTAATGCCCACACAAGGAGCACACCTCTCTGCACAGAACGTGTCCCATTGGAAAATAAGATGGGTTTGTTGCTAGCCTGGCGATGTCTGCTGGAAGGACAGCAGTTTTAGGTATGCCACAAAAGACCATGGGATGTCTGGAGAGTATTACCAGTAGAATAAATAGGTCCTTCCAGAAATTAGACATCTCTGGATCAAGGAAACCAAAGATAGAAGGGTGACCCCTCTTTATCCACAGACACCTGACTAAGACCTGCCCTCATTTTTTGATCAGTGAATCAGTAACATAAAGAACAGTTGTAGTCCAAGCACTCCCCTTCTGGTGGGGAGGTGTGTGTCTGAAACCATTATCTGCAACACCACTCCACCCAAAGACTTGAAATTTAAGTTGCAGGTCCACTAAAGCTTTCCCCATAATGGCCCTGAAACAGCAAAGACACAATCCCCATTTTTCAGATTCTGAGGGGAGCCCACCTCAGTTAAATACTTCAGTCACTTCTGGCAACACTTCCTCTGAAATTAATTCCCATTAATTTCAACAGTCTTTTTATCAGGCTGTATATATGAAATGAAAATTATTTTTCTCTCACTATACCAGACAGTTTAGAATGACAGGACTTTTTTTAAAGACATTTTTAAGACTACAGTTTGAGTTTTATATGATTTCCTCTGTTACCCAGACAGATTAGTAAACACAAGCTTTTCATTTAGCAGTGAATTTAAGCATCTTTGAATGCATGAATTGAAATTCTGTCCCTGCTGATCTAAGTAGAGTTTAGGCATTTTTTACAATGAGATCAAGATTTCATCTAGGGCCTTACATGTGAGGCACTTCGGCTTTCCCTGGAGAAAATCGGTATTCAGCATCTTCTAGAGACAGGACTGCTTTTGCCAGCCCTGGCAGTAACTGGTGTTTCACACATTTCAGGGGATCTGGAAGGTAAAGTCAAGTGGTTGGACAACTTTCAGAAGTTCAGGCAGCTGCAAGAGGTCATAATTTGGCCTCAGGTCTGGGATCGTGACAAAAGGTTCTTTGTCCCAGAGGTAAGCAGATTTTAAAGGGTATTTTTTTCTAAAAGAGCATTTCGTTTCCTATCTACCTTCATAGTGTGGTCCAAAGTTGGCTGGTTGTCTGTATTCTAGTTAGTGGGGATGGCTCTCCTCTAACAGCAGCAGCTGCAGCCTGGGCACTGCAAGCACTGTAGCTGAACACACACAGTGCCTTGGATGACAGCATGGGTTGCTCTCAGTAAGCATCCAAGAGAGGATAATGATACAATCCAGGAGGACTCTACCATATTTGCTTTTAGGGGACAGAATGAAATGGGATAGATGTAAGTACTACCAGCATTTAACAAAGCAGAAATTATTTGCCTCTTTCACTTCTCAAGCTGAGCGAAAGAACTTTCCATTTACACTTTAATTGCATTACAAACAATTACACAGCATACCTGGGTGTGAACATTTCTGCTGTAGTTACCCCCTTACCCAAACTGAAAGATTCTAAGCAGCACTATGGTAACATCAAGTGAGTCTCCTCTCAAGGATTATGTCTGTTCACATACATGGCTGCAAAAACTATTAAACTCACTTAGGAAAAGTAAAACCCAGCTTAACATTTCAAAAGCATAAACACATCTAAGCAATAGCACTGCTGAAGAAATACAGCCATGCTCAGTTATCAATGTGATGTATTTAGCCTGAGGTAAGAACACACATATGCTCATCTTGTTTAACTGCTGGTTGCCTCCCAGTTCACCATCCATTATGCATGATTCCCCATTCTCTCTCTCTCTCTCTCTCTCTCTCTCTCTCTCATTTTTTTGGGTCAAGTGTTTGAAGCAAAACTTAAGAGAAAACAGCACTGAAAACATTTTGTCTTCAGCGAACAGACTTCTCCTTCATGAAGGGCGGCTGATGCTAGCAGGTAATGTCCCTGAATGTCCTGGTGTCCAGAGATAGCTTAATATAGAATTATATATTGTTATGGCAGGTCCAGAATGAACCTCTGCAACAGCATTTGGGCAGGTACAGGAAAGAAAAAGCAATTGTACAGCTTTTCAGAGAGAGACTGAGATACAGCCAAACTGCCAATAGAGTAGTCTGTATGATGGTTTATTGTCGTTTTTCCTGGCAGGCAAGCAGTTGTTTTATCACAATGAGGTAGCTGCTACAAGGTACAAGTTTAGAAGCCAAAATGACTGAGACATATGATTTACTGCATTTGAGAATGTAGACTGGAGGACAAGTAGTTGTGAACTATACTGGAAATGAGGCTTCTTTGTTAAAAGCTTTCTGTAAGGTGCAGTGATTCATAGATGTGCCTCACTTAGAAGTAGCAATTCTTTAAAATAATCACACCATAAAAGTGATTTTTTTGTTTTCCTTCTCAGAAAGCACAAGACTCCTTGATGTCTACCTCTTCTTATTCGATGATTTCCTACTAATTACCAAAATTAAACGTAACAAAAAGGTAATAATGTCTAGAGATATACATGGTTGCAGTCATTACATTTTTTAGTTTTTGGATGGATTTTGAATGTACTTTGGAAGATTGATCTAATGATAAAAATACAAGATGACTAATCAGCATGAAGAACAGCTGATACTTCCTTATGCAAATAGCAAACCATAACACTGATTCAATAGCCTACTCCTAGGCTCAGTATGGTACAGGACCACTATTACAGGCAGAATTTACATTACAAGACCTTACTATCTTCCTGATGTTGTTCTGATGTGCTGGATTCCTAAAGCTCAGAAAAGTTTCAGGAATGTAAGACTTTTTCTAATGGTCCCTGCAACCTGAGAATTTTTTACCCCAGAGATATCAGAACTTTTGGAAAGAAGAAAAAAAAATTAAAAGGAAAAAAAACAGGGAAAGGCTAGAACTGATGGAAGATTGGCTACACTTCTAGTTATCCTCTCTTTGCCTTGATTTCCCCAAGTTTAAAATTGAGATATAATGATTCCTCTTAAGAAAATGTTTCTTGGTGAATGATTCTATAGAGTTCTATAGATGACAAATATCTGTATTTAGACACCAACAGAAGACACCGGATGACCTAAAATTCCTAAAGTTTCAATGCAGGAGTGCATCTAGCTAATTTACATTTATGAAACTGATGTAAACTGAGTCTAAATAGACCTGTGATAAATCTCCTGGGGTTTTTTTAAAAGAAGCAAGTGTTCTGCTTTAGAAAGGTGATAGAGAAAACATGCAGTGAGAGGTTTTAGACTAGCAGCACCATCCCTTAGCAACAGGGGTGGTGAAGGAAGCAGAAATTCAAGGGACCTGGTACCCTTGGGCAAATCTCTTTGAGGGTTGTCCCATGTACATATGTCGGTGAACCTTCTGTGAAGGGCTGCAATTCAGCTGGAGCTCCAGGAATTCTGTATTGTGCATACACAAGAGGGGAGATGGGGAAACATACTTCCAAGGAATGGAGAAAAAAACCTCCTATTAAAATAAGGAGGGGAAGGGGAAAAATACTTTTGGAATGCCTTTAACTGTTTTCAGCTTGTGGACTTGTGTTCCTATTGTAGCTTTTTAATGCAAGGTGTGTCCTTGCAGGAGAGCTCCAGGTACCAGTCAGTTTTTCTAAGATTCCTCAGGCAAATAAGTTGTGTATCTTTGATAAGGGAAAGCACATAATTTAGAGTTGTTTAGTCCCTATACTTCATGAGCAGATGGCAGACAACCTGCTAACCAACTTCATTTTCTATTCCCAGAAATATGGAGGCTCAGACACCAGCTTAATCCCTGTCTGTCCTTCCCTCACTCCTGAGCTGCAGTCCTTCATAAGAGAGGGGGGACTTTGCACAGTCCTAGACCAGCCCATCCCACTAGACAGACTCATACTGACAAACGTTGAACCCATCCACATCACAGGTATGTGCCTGCATGCACTTGAATGCCTGCATAAACACCATGTCAATGCACTGTGTGTGGTAGCATAAGGACAAGCTGCTGTTTGCCCACAAACCACCCCCAGATGCCTGGAGTGCAAACACTGGTGCCTCAGCACTGCCTGGCTTCACAGCTCTGCTCCTTCTGTGAGGCATGAGCTACTGCCTCAGACTCCACAGCCCGCAGCCCCCTGCTGCCAGCAGTGACTCACACACACAGCAGTGACTGTCACATATTATCCATTCACCCCAAAGGAGATATCAAGACTCCAATGACTTCTTTCTCACAAGCCAGGACTTGTCCTAACTGTCCTAATATGCTCTATCAAACCCCAGGCATCTTTCCCAAGAACATTTTCAATTCCCTACTAGTTATGCAGCACTTTTTCAGCTGTACCACTAGATTGTTCTCCTGGGTGTCCTCCCACATATACAGCAGCCATTCTCAAAGAGGCTGGAGAGATTTACCTCCTGCTACTGCTCCTATTCCACCAGCTCTTGAAAGGATGGAAATCACCCACCATACATCAATGCTTCCTTGCTCTCAGACATCCAAACACATCACTGGGAAATATGCCTCCTATTACTGCTGCTGTGCAGTTGGGTGAGGAGTGGAGGAGGGCTGACTGCCACAGGATGACCAGCCTTACCCTGCCAAAACAACCTTCCTGAAGTCACCAAGGGGTCAGGGAGCAGGCATGAAACATCAGGCCTCCCCTCGGTCTGAGCCACTGACGCAGCAGGCTCTCACACACCTCACCTTGGTGGTGAATGGTGCCACACCCAGTTGGTGGCCAGTCACTAGCCATGTTCCCCAGGGCTCAGTATTGGGGACAGTCCTGTTTAACACCTTTCTAAAAGACCTGGATGACAGGAGTGAGGGAACTCAGTTCACAGATGACATTAATTTGGGCAGGAGTGTTGATCCACTGGAGGACAGGAAGGCTCTGTAGAGGGATCTAGGCAGGCTGCATCGACAGGCTGAGGCCAAATGCATGAGATTCAATAAGGTGAAGTGCCAGGTCCTGCACTTCAGTCACAACAACCCCATGCAGCACTATGGGTTTGGGGAAGAGCGGCTGGAAAGCAGCCCGAAAGAAAAGGACCTGGAGGTGCTGGTTGACAGCCAGCTGAACATGAGCCAGCGTGTGCCCAGGTGGCCAAGAAGGCCAAAGGCATCCTGGCCTGTGCCAGCAATAGTGTGGCCAGCAGGACCAGGGAAGAAATCGATCCCCTGTACTTGGCACTGGTGAGGCCACACCTCAAACTGTGTGTCCAGTTCTGGGCCCCTCACTACAAAAAGGACACTGAGAATCTGGAGTGTATCCAGAGAAGAGCAGTGAAGCTAGGGCAGGGTCTAAAGAGTAAGTCCTAAGAGGACCAGCTGAAAGAGCTGGGGGTGTTTAGCCTGCAGAAAAGGAGGCTCAGGGGTGACCTCATCACTCTCTACAACTACCTGAAAAGAGGCTGTAGCCACGTGAGGGGTCTATTTCTTCTCCCAGGCAACCAGCAACAGGACAGGAGGAAATGGCCTCAAGCTGCACCAGGGGAGGTTCAGGATGGACAACAGAATTTTTTCACAGAAAGGCTGGTTCAGGATTGGAACAGGGTGCCCAGGGAGGTGGTGGAGCACCCCTGGAAGTATTCAAGAAACGACTGGAGGTGGCACTTAGTGCTGTGGTCTAGCTGACATCATGGTGTTCAGTCAAAGGCTGGACTCAATGATTCTGGAGGTCTTTTCCAGCCTTAATGACTCATTGATTCAGCCTAACACTGCCAAGATCACAGGAGCCTCCTATATCAAAGAGAATGAAAAGAAATACCAGTCTCTGGGCTCCAGGGTCATCCTAATCCTAAAGACTGAGAGGAAAAGCTTAGGGAGCTACAGTGCTCTGTGTGGAAAGCAATAGATATGGAAAATAAACCTAGAGCCTGTAAAATTTACAATAACTTTGAAATACATTCACCCAGACTATTTAGCATTTAGCATCAATGCTGAGAGGATATAAAGACAGGCAATAAAAGGAAAATGACTAAAGATGAGATAAGGGGATGAACACACAGAATAATAACCTTTTTTTAAACATGCTCCAGGCACTGTCTGTCTGCCTAATAAGTCCCTGTGCCAAACCAGCAGAAATGGAGCAAATGCATCAGCCACCATTTGCCTGCAGGGTGGAGGGGAGGGCAGCCCCACATTCTGCAGGCTGAATGCAAGGTCAGCAGCTCCTGGGTGCTGGAGAGGGCAGTGCAGCCACTCACTACTTTGGACCTAAAAGACTGACCATAAAAACCATAATGGAGATGAAAATAAGATTTTTGGATTTTTTTTCCAAGCCAGGATTTCCCATAGAGATTCCTAACCAGGGTCTTTCTATCTCTGTGATCCAGCTGCAATCATGAGAATAGACAAAGTTGTCTTCTGCATTCCAGCCCAGGCTCTGTCCACTCTATGACCCTTCCCTGCACCCTGGACCTCATTGCCTGACCTCTTCGCCATATATTCTTACCAGCTTTATCACAGCTGTAGCCACAGCAGTCTCTGTTACTTACTTGTAGTCTTACACCACCTCAGAAGCCCCATCCTAATACAGGACCCCTTGGGGTGAGGTACAGTAAAAACAGTGAGAAAAATTACTATAGGGAGGTTGCAGTTCAGATTCCCACCATTCTGTGTAAAACAACAAGCAAACATTCCACTGTCAACAGAAAATGTCCCTTTGCAGCAGAAAAAAAAATATTTAGTATTGTCTGGAATGTGTGACCTTGGGGAATGTTGCCAATATATCTGCAGTCTCAAAGCAACTTTTATTACTGGTGGCACTAAAAGATTAGTTAGCGTGTTCTCAGAAAGGGCACGTGATCACATTAATCAAAAATGAAATCCTGATTTTTGATCTAGCAAGTACTTCTGTATCCATTCGTTTGCAAAGGGCTGACATCACTTTGAAAATAAACAAAGCTCAATACAAGTAATACAAAAAAAATGTATACGTGGCAATATATTTCTGCCTTTTGGCAGCAGGCAGGAGGCTGATAATTACATAGGATAATTCTTGTCCAAAGCCACCTATGCATTAGTGAAGGGATAAAAGATAAAATGGCACGTTCATAACACCTAAAAGCAGAACTATCTGCAAACACCATGACCTTGTACAAGAGATGTAACTTTACATGTAAATGTAATAGTAGGAACCCAGCTCTGAAGGTTGTAAGCAGCAACATACTTTCCGATTAGAAAATCACTTTCCTTTTATCATTCTGCTTTGGATTTAATCTTTGCAACTATTTATTATTGCTCCATTAATAATGCTTTACACTACATTTGAAGGGGCCAGACTCACTAGTATGTCACTATATCAAAGACTGCAAATCTTTCCTGCCACAGAATTTCTTTTAGAAAATATTACTGACTAATGCCAAGCATTGCCCAGAAAATTCATTTTTACAACTGTAAAGTTCCTTTTCTTATTGACCACAGACAGACAAAAGGCATGAGTTCAGAAACATATCCTCTCTGTTGCTACACATTCTTGCTGCTATCTGATTTGCTGCAGTAACATAACCAGTCTGTGCTCCACTTTCCTCTTCTATAAAACTAGGATTATAGGGTTCTTCATCTTGCAGAAATATTTTGAATACTTGGAAATACTTGGACAAGAAGCATGACACAGCAGCAAGATACTGTACATAGTACAAGGCTTTTGAGCAAACTACACGTACTAGATAAATTTATGAAAAAGATATGTCAACTGCAGTAGACTCAGAAAAATGCTGCCTTGCCCTGGCAGCTCGAGAGCTGGGCTCTCCTCACACTGTGTGGGTTCAGAAGCAGGGCTCTGCTTAGGGACAGCATTCACAGGCAGGCAATCCCACACCTTGCTCACCATCGCTTTGCTTACAGCAATGTCAACTCCAGCTAAAAAAAAGCAGTGCCCTGTGAATCCAGAGCACTGGAACAGGTTGCTGTGCCCCCCTACCTGCTACTACCAGCCCACCCAAGTATGTCTGCTGTCTGCCACAGGGCTTTGGCTGCCTGAAGATGCTTTTCCCTCCTCTTCCCCCAGGCTTGCTTCATAGCAGACTTAAGCCTCCCCTTTATTCCAGACATGTGAGATTGGTGTCGCTTCGTCCCCTTGCAGAGAAACGCACTACATGATGCTCACAGTCATCTTCAGGAACAAAAGTTTGGCAGGAAACAGAGGCAACATGTCTGGCTGCTGGCAGCCAACCAGGGGCATCCCCAGGACCACCAGCTCAGGCACATGCCCAGGGAGAACCCGAAGCCAGCACTAGCCCGAGTGCAGCCACTGCCCCACGTGCCAGCCATCATATGGACTTACTTAAATAAAATAAAAATGGGACCTTTCTTTTAAATTTTTGATACTTGTTTTTTTCTAACTTCAGTTATGATTTAGTCCACTTTGAAGGGAAATATTTCTTAATGATCCTCAGGTAGATTCAAAAGCACCTTAGCTGCACAATGATGAAGCAATTAAAAATAAAACAAATGCAAGTAGAATTAACGTTTTGAAATAAGAGAGCTCCGTACACAACAAAAATAACTCACCCTATGAGGGTACAATTGCCCTTTTAGAAATCAGAAAAGATGCTTACATATATAATTTCTTTGATCATAATCAATGTGATATAAAATGAGACTGACAGTTGTATGAGGTGCATTTATATCACTTCTTTACATTTTTTTCACAGTCTCCAGCCTGCGAAATGCTTTTCTAATACAGCATGAGAACAGGTATCGGCAGTGCATAGCAGTCTTCTTGCTACAAGCTCAGACAGAGACTGCCAAGGTAAGTAGCACACCTTTTTATTCTTCTCTAATTACACAGCTATGCTTTCCCTAAAGGAGGATGGCAGCCTAAAAGTGGTCATGCTGTGATAAGAATCTCTTACAGTTGTGACATTTGACCAAAACTAAAAGAAAACAAAATAACACCCCAGTGCTCTGGCTCACGTATTTGTTACAGAATTTTTGCTGCTGAACACGCTCCAGTTTTCTATCAGGGTTGATAGCAGGTCATATTCTTGTTGAAAAACATTATCAGTTCTGATTGCTAAAAAAAAAGATCCATTTCTTGTGTCACAGAAGACAGACAGCCCCTCCAGAGAAGTCAACACCAAAACAAGCCCCCTACACCCAACTCACATGCAGTAGTACTCAGATCAGAAAACTGTCTCATGCTCATCTAATCACAACATGCATCTTGCAATTTCAGACTGAACAGATGGTTTGATTAATTCCACTGTTATATAAATTTACCCCTCATTTTCACACCATATCACATTCCTAGTAACAGCACTGTACATAACATCTGAAAGTGTGGCAGGCACTTCACAGTATTTTGCTTTCTCATGTAAGTTGAATTTCCCTCTTTATTACCTAATGCACAGAAATTTGACCACCATTAATACTAATTCTTAAAATGGTGGTAGGCTTTTTCCAAGAGAAGCACTGAGTGAATTCTTTCAATTTTCAAGTCACTGGCTGGTACTTGGAATAGCTATCTACTCAAGAAGTCATTACTTTCTCCTGTTACTGAAATATGACCTTCTCTTTCCAAACCTGCCTTCACACCAGGGCTACCATCTTCTCAATGTCATAGAATCATAGAACAGTTTGGGTTGGAAGGGACTTTTAAAGGTTTTAGTCCAAAGGATTAATCCTTTTAGGGTTAGTCCAATGTCTAATCATAGCAGTTCAGAGACAATTCAACTTCTGTGACTAGCAGAGATAAGGAAATTACATATTCAAAATTATCTCTCTATCACCCTCTGGCCTCATACCTGGGTGACAGCAAATACAGAGATGAATGCTGTCAGCATGATAATAGAAACTGAAATTCAGGTGGCAGCACATGGCAGATCTTGGAGAAGCTGATAGGACTGGAGCTATCTTAATCCCAGAAATGAGGAACCCAAACTGCAGGGACAGCATTAAGCTAATTAATAAATATCACACAGAAAGGGGTGAAATAGCCTGCAAAAAGCTTCACCATTACAAGCAGAGCATTATAATCCTACCTTCCAACCAAAAAGGGAAATATTCACTGGAAATCCCTGGCCCCAGACACAGATTCCAGCAGTATTGTAATGGCCTGAACAACTGGGAGAATCTCAGTTGTGGAATCTCAGATGTTTCCTTCAGCAATTATGAGCATGAGCCTGAAGAGAGGCTAAATAAAACTAAAGGTTATGGGTGTTTATGCATCTAACTTAATTTACCTTTTTAGGTTGTCTTGGTTTACAAGTATATTTTCTTGTTACAGAAAGCATGGATGTCACAGATAGAAACAGCAATCTCCAATTACACTACACAACATGAAGCCAAGAAAAGCACTGCTTTCTGCTTCCCTGTCGAATCCTCTGAAATTTAACAATGTCAGCACAGCACTGACAGAGCCAGTGGAAGACTATTGTGGTGAAAATATCGTTATGTCTTTCAGAATGCCTTAGGTCTCTGAAGCTAACACATCTCTGACTTGACTAGATAAAAGTAAGGAGCTTGGACCACAGCATGTAGGAATAAATTGGAGGAGGGGAATGAGCCGTGCAACAAACGTATGGCTCCTAGATGCTCCTTTGCTTCACCTAGGGAAGGCTCTTGCCACCCAGGGAAGCTTTAATAGAGCTTGTCATTTCCTAGAAAGCATGACAGGGGGAAAACCCCTATGTTGGTAAGGACAACTCATTCACCGGAGACGTTTAGAAGGGTTATTCCACCATTCAAATTGTATCAATAAATTTCATTAAATTATGTAGCCTTAGGTCCTGATAATTATGTGTTTCTACCTACTAACCTGTAATATCACAAGGTGTTTTTTGCATTAATACTGAGCGTGTGTATATATGTATGCACTTACCTGGTCCAGTGCCCTCCAGATACAGCCTAGGCCACTAGGCTTGTGAATTTGTGATACACAAATTCCTGCTCTTCCCCTGTGCCTATTATGGGCAAGTTTTTGTCACAGCTTCCTGGGAAAGGAACAGCCATCAGGCTCTGTGCCAAGTGGTGAATGTGTGAAGCAGGAGGGCAGAACAGTGCAGGCAGCAGATCTGCACCAGGACACCGCACAAGCTGCCAACGCCTTGCCACAGCTTGGCTGACATAGCTGTGCTCCATCTCCCCGATCCCATGCTCAGCTGCACACTGCGTCACACCGAGGGCTCACCAGAACCTTACAGCATCTTGAAACCAGTGCTGACACAACAGAAAGATATTTCAAGCCCAGAGGAGTCACACCTGACAGACTAAGGTCTATGCTTGTTGTGCTGGCAGAAGGGAGAGGGTATTTCACTTTGTATACTTTTGACCAAAACAACCTTAAGCCAGGTCTACTCACTTTACCAGACAAGTAGTCATGCCTGGAGAGCAGCATGTCTCCAAGGAGGACAGCCCAGAGGAAGGAAGGATTTACACACAGGCTTGTCTTCATGTAGACACAACCTCAATAGGCTTTTCTGTGGTGTCGAGAGAAAGACACCTCAGGAAGCAGTCAAGACAGAAATTGACTTCCCAATTCAAACTGCCTTTCAGAGGAGACCTCTTCTCTCCATCTTTCTCCACATCCACACAGAGGCCCTGCTTCAATTGTCAAACGTGGGCTTTTGTTCACGCCCCCCACACACAACTGATCTCCCACATTAATCATCTGGCTTCTCTCTGCAACACAGTTCCACCCTGAAAGAGCTTTCCATTTCACACGTGAGACATTCATTGGTCTAAAAAATAAAACAAGTGCTACTTTTGAGTCTTCCATTTATGCCAATTGTCCAACTGCATCGAATGTGATGTCTGAATACAGCAGTGACAGAAGGACTTTCATCAAATGTGGGATACTCGGCAGCCTCACACAGCTATTGGGAATGGAAAGACTACTCTGAATTTAACCTGTGAAAAAAACAGATTTGAAAAACAGTCATTATTATAGTGTCCTCAGGAATGTGAAAGCCTTTGTTGTAACTCCCCATAACTCTAAGAAACTGGAACATTTATCTTATTCTTATATGTATGGCTTCCCTACAGTTCATTTGTAAGACTATATATCCACCATCTCAAAGTAGCTTTGCTGTCTGAAACGGGGCAAGGTAGTTTTGAGTGATATAACCTGGTCTATTACAAAGGTCTAATTTTTTTATTATTATTATTATTATTATTAATCATTCCTTTAACAGATTAGAAAACAAAAATGACATTTCAGCAACAATTCATCATAGTTTATACAGAACCCGTTGATGCATGGTGTCACCTTCTCATTCAAATCCACAGCCACCTTTCAGATCACAGAGTTTAAGAATTACAGTGCACACTGGACTAAATTCTTCCACAATGTAAGGCACAACTACATGATCACAACCAGTAAACACAAACACTGAAAGCAGAACTTAAGAGAATAAAACTTCAATTAAAAAGAAATAAAACCAAAACAGACTCATGCAAAAAAACTATCTACACGTACCAAGATGGTATGATCCAGTTTAGAAGTACAGTACTCTGTAAGTAAAACTGCAGCGTAAGTCTTTTATAATGCATTACTTCTAAATACCGAGTAAAAATTTATATTTTTTCCATTTATATTTTATACAATTATACAGAAATTAAGCTGTATGAACAGTATTCACATCTGCAACAATAAACTGATCATTAAAAGTCAGAAAAGAGGCAAATGAGACCATGTAATTTGTGGCACGCATCCATTACAGAACACCATTCATCAAGTGCACATCTCGAGTACTGAAGAAAAAAACCACAACCAAACGAACGGTAGGTTTGGTGACTGAGGCTATCTGTATCCAAACGACAGAGCTCCATACAAAATTGGTTTTACCCAGCAGACCATAATTATGAAAGCTTGTGGTTACGATTTATTTCCTGTCCAACAGCTAGAGCTTGCAAGGTTGAAACTACAGAAGTTAAGACAATATAAAAGAATTTACAATAACTTGAAACTGTTGGATACTTTGAAATACACATAAAAAAAAAAAGGCTTAACTCTTTTCCTTTTTGGTGATAAACTTTTGCAATTTTGGCATTCACTATAACTTTTACATAACATGACAGTGAGAAAACCTTATTAAACTTACCTAATGTTTGAATTTGACACTGAGAGGTAGCTTAACTTAAATCTTATGTAATGGCATCAAATGGGGGGGTTGGGGGTGTGACTTTTTTTTGTGACTTTTTTCCTTTTTTTACAAAAGTGATTATTTCTATACAAGCAGCATTTTGGACATATTATTATAAAAAGTTCTGGTATCTGCTAGCCCAGTGAGACATTCTTTCAAACATCCCTTTTGCACCAGGAATCAAGCTCCAGCATGAAACAATGCAGGACTTCGCCATAAAGCCAACAGTAGTAGCCTGGACCCGCCAGCACTGACCTGTTGACATAAAACAATGAACATCCTTTCCCAGCCCTCTTTTCCCAAAAAAAAAGCAGGAAATTCAGATGAATTTGGTTATAGTGTTATGTTTCAGTCACAGGGCGAGGGAAAATTGGAAAACATGCCTACCAGGCTCCTGCCTTCATACAACATTGATCTAAAGGGGTAGCAGGGCTTCAGCAATCTTCAAATGCATAGACACTTCTCTATCTGCTGCAGAGTGAGTGCGTAGTATGTGGAGAGCTACAGACAACAGGCAGAGTTTATTACATTACCTAGTACCTACACTCTTCGTTATTGTGAACTTAAGTGGTATCTAAAGTTCTCTCTAAAGATGCAAACCTTTTTATTCAGTGTCCCTTTAAAAAGAAACAGAAAAAATACCTCAAAAACCACATTTCCATGGCAGGACTGATACGCTATTATAGCTAGTTTTGAAAAGTACATCAATTAGTGCTTTTGGAGAGGCTGTGTTTGGACAATAATTTTAATCTTATTCTAGAAGGGATGCTGAGGTCAAGATTTCAAAACCAAAGAAATGGACAACTGGCAAGACCCTTGCAAAGACATAAAATTCTCTTTTTTTCTCATTTTATAATCTTAAAATGAAGTTCTACAAAGACATGTGTGACTAACACGGTTTTTGTTGTCATATGTGCTCTCAGATGATGATTGTGTTTTTGGTAAAAGGAACTGTGAGTGCAATTCTCCTTAGGGCCAAATGCATACAGTGAAAAATCCAGCTGACAATAAACCTGCTGTCCAATGACTACGGCTGACATATGCAATGCACATGATGCCATTCCACTTACTGTAGATTCTCTTAGTTAGACAGCAAAAAGTGCACAGTGCAAATGACAGTGTTGTTTCCTAGTTCTCTGAGAATATGAGAGCAGGAGGGGTGGTACCTGGAAGACCAATTTATCAGTTTCAACATGCTCAAATCATGGTATCGTTCTTCTTGGCATAGTTTATATTCTGTTTGAACTTCAATTCCAGCATTGTTCTGTCCATCACTGAGTACTGGCCATGTATTTTTTTAAGTTTTGCAACAAGCATTTATTCCCATTCCATGGTTAACTGACGCTTAACAATCCAGAAGAGCAGTTGAGTTTTCCAGGTCCCTTTAAAAATGTCACTTCTCTTACATCTAGCATGAGAAGCTCAATTGTTCTGGCTCATGTAATACAAACACAGAGAGGTTACTTCATGCTTCTGCTCCCAAATCCCTCCTTGCTTCACTAATAAGAAAGCTTTTCCAGTGAGGATTCACAAATAATCCTAATGCTCCCAAAGCCAACAAAAGTAGTTACTCATTGTTCTTGTGTACCTAGTGCTCCACATTAAATGGTAACTTGGTTACTTGACACCTTTCAAAAACAGAGGCAAAAACCCACATTGCACTGTACAGCTTAGACTCTTGTGCCACAGAGTGAAGCCAGCTGAAAAATGGGATCCCTCTAAACCTCTTGACTCTGTTGGAAGCGGCAGCAGAAAATTCCTTTTGTCTCTTCATCTCCAGACAGCAACTTTTCCTACTGTGACTCATTACTTTTATCCTCTTCATTCAACCTCAGCAGAAGGGGGAAGATTACTGTAGGGAGTACATGGGGAGAAGAAATAAGTAACAGTGAACCACAGCCAGCTAAAATCAAAAGCCTGCCACTGACCTCTGCAATGCTACCTGTCTCCAGTATGATGTACTGCTGATGATGCCATGATGACTTTTTGCCTTTTCTTTTATACCCCTTTTATACTTTGTAACTTCTGTATTCTTAGTGGTTTTTAGCCTACATCCTTAGATTTATTTGTCAAGCTAGGAGACTAAACATTTTAGAAGCTTCGTAGTTAGGGATCAGAATGCCCCAGACACCAAGGTCCTCTCCAGAACACATTTTGTAAACTAAGATAGGACCATCCATGGGAAGGTTGCTTGGGGAGGGGGGCTCACTCGAGCCTCCCATTGGGGAATTTTTGACAGATATGCTAATTAGTAAGACCTATACTGTTATACCAGAACTTTTGTGGGTGGGCATTGCGGTGTGCATTTGGGTGCATTCCACCCGGACGTGGTGCACCTAAGAATCCTTAAAATAAATACCGAGGTAAAATCCCTTTTTCCCTTCTAACTGTGTTTGATTTTTGATTTTAAGACCAGGAAAAGGCATCACTGACATGAGGCCAGAGCGGAACAGTAGGATTTGGCATTTGTGAGGCAAAAATGCAAGGGACTGCGGATCTTTGACTGGAAAAAGAGGTGGTGTCTCCAGGAAGTTAAAAGAACCTTTCCCAACCCTTAATAAGACCATCTTTTACACATTTACAAAAGCTTCCATAGCTTGTCTCTGCCCACAAAGCAGCTGGTCTCTCACATTCTGCTCTTGCAGCAATCCTGAATGTGGATGGACAGATGGGACAGTTTCAAGAGCAAAGCCCACACTTCAGTGTCCCATTCCTGATGCCATAGTAATGACTAAGGCTGCTTGAGGATCCCACAAACCTACTGGTTTGAGTGCTGGTTTTGACATTATTTTCACCTCTTCTTCTACAATAGCCGCTCCTCATTGAACCAGGGCAATCTGCCTCTTGCTAGAGGCTGTAAAAACACATCACTGTGCATCGTCCAGTTCCAAGACTCAGTCTCTTCTGCTATTTTATTATTTTTCCCTCTGTTTCTGCAGTCTGAAAAATCAGTACATTAAACTGTTTTGCCTGGAATCATTTAATTTACTGTGGTAAAAGTCACCAGGCTTTTTACTTGGTTTTCCTATTACTTAGATTTTAAAGCAGTGGAACAAAAAGCCCACATTCCTATTGAAACATAACCATCAAAACAGTCAGACTCTGCAAGCGTATTTGTAAACACATAGCTTTTCACCTTCCAGTTTCCCTTATTATGGGACATTTTACTGAGCTTCAACACAGCTTCCAACCTGGCAGTGAAGCCAAGCATTATAGAGTTAGTATACCACCATCTTGTCAACAAATACAGACCAGCACTAAGAATTAAAAGTACAAAAGAAGGAGCATAAGACTCAGCAATGGAGTCATAAATTTACTCCAGTGAAAAGCTGTAGAAATTGTGACCTATTGCTGCAGAATCAAAGCTCAAGCATGAAAGTTTCTACCCCATTGTTCCTCCAGATTTTAACAATCCTTCTTTCTACAAATGTGTGTTCAAAAAGCATTTCCATCCCTTCAAAAAGCTGGTTATATAAACTGGCCAGCAAAAAGCAACTTTCAAAAATCAAGCTGGTTTTGCCCTGAAGCTGAAGAGCTCCACACCAAGGTGTGATCTGCAGTCAACCAACTGCACTGCTTCAGCAGCCTGCTGAGAAAGGTGACTCTGCTTGTCTTTACACAATGGCATCCCAAAAGGCTGAACTAAGAACAATCTCAGAGTTTCTACCACTGCAGAAGTCTCTCCAGAGCTCTCACATGTTCCCAGTCAAAAGCAAAACACCTAAACACAACTGAATTTTCTAACCACTTACTTAGCTCCCCTGAAAGATCTCCATCTTCCTCTGCTTCATGTGTTTTGATCTTATGCAGCTGTGGGAAGCTTCTCCCTTCCCTCTCTAAATCCCTCCTGTTCTATGTGGTTGTCCTTCACCCTGAGAACAACACAAGGCTCTGTGTGTTACACAAAAGGGCAGAATGCATCTAGGCTGGAGCACGACTGTCACATCTCTACTTTTCCCACATTTCTAAAGTCAGACAAAGAAAGATTCTAAAGCAAATTTTTTGGTTTCTCTCCAGTAAATAAATAAATAGAAAAAGAAATTCCCAGAGGCAGAGATTCTGTTCATATTTTCTATTCAAAAGATTCTTATGCCAAACAGTTACACTGATGAAGAGAAACAGGGAGTCCAGAGGCGCTGTTCGTATGGAATTGTTGCAGCAATTGTTTTTTTTGAGCAAGCAACTCTCAAGTTCAAACCAGAAAAGCAGGTCAGTGTTTTGTATGAACCACAATGGTAACCCAAACTCTTTTACAATGACAAGAACAAGTTACATCGTTCAGCTGGCTTTTGGGAAATAAGAACTGAATTTTAAGAAAGCTCCTTGACACTGCGAATGTAGAACTAGCTGGGTAAGTTAAAAGGGGATATGAAACATACAGATCACTACTTCTGGAGTAGAGGGATAAAGTTGCTTCACTTGACAGTTAATCAAGACAAGACATTTTTCATAAAGGAGACACTTCTTCATTCACATATAGAGCTGTAACTAGATAAAAGCAAACAAATCTTTCTAATGATGACTAAGCTTCCATCATTGTGACAGAATTTGATTCCTTGCCTCAGGAAAGAAGAGGAATTCAGGACACAACCGTTTTTTTCTGAACAGCTGGCAAAATTTGGTAAGACACTGAAGCATTTGGGGGGTGGAGAATTTATTAGGGTATTTAAGACAAAATATTCCTAAATATTGGAAGACATAACCCCTGCTTGGAAGAAATAATCTTAAGGGTTTTGAAATACCAGATACACAGGGAAGAAAAGTTAGAGACAGTCAGGTAAAAACAAAGAGGTGCAAACAAAATCACAACAAAAAAGAAGTTTGGAGCCTACATGAACTGTACAAGAAACTTCTGTTCCCAGTACAGAAAATACGAATAAATATTTAAAATCATACATAGTGGCCTCTTAGAGCTGTTTGGCTTATAACTAAGCCAGTAGCAGGAGAGTCACACCACCATTCTGAGCAGACTAACTCAGATAACTAACGTAACACTTCAGAGCCCCTGGTAATGGGGGTCAGATGGAGTAATGGAAAAGTGAGGTTTGTTAGGTGTAGCAGGAGTTCAGCTTCTTCCACCAAAAGCCGAGGGAAGGGACAAAAGAAAAGGTCAGATAAACTACAGTTGTCTCAAAAAATACTTTTCCTTAGTTGGATACCTGGCTTGGAAGGTCTGGATGTCCCTTAGAACAGCAGTGATCTCTCAGTGCTCCCAGGGTATGGGCAGGGGCAGAGATGTGCTACAGGCTTCTACCAGTATTGTTTGTTTGCTTTTTAAAAGCCACATGCAAGGGCTTCTTGAATATTAGAATCCATCAACCAAATTCGTAAAAGTGAAATCAATCACTATGGGACGAAATATTGCAATGTATCATATAATATTGCTACAATGCCAGATAAACTTTGTCTCATCATTTGTTCACAGATACTCTCTCAGAGAGACAGACACACTCACACAACACGCCAACTGTGCAATACAGTATGTGTGAAGATGTTCCAGCAGCCAAACGCTGTATTTGGATAAAGACTTGGATGCTGATACTACAAGTGGGCAAATAAAACTGAGTTGAAGTTGAGTCCAGCCATTACCCTCACTGTGGAGTTCAAACTTTAGAGAGAAAAATGCAAGAACCAGAGAGATAGAGAAAAAGCAAAATCACAGGGGGTTATAAAGAACATCAGATATGCAATCAAATGCAACAATTAGTTATGTTTTTACAGCAATATTTGATACATAAAATCCTCACAAGTTTTTGCATCTTCGTTTGTCTTCGAAGGAAACAAGAATAAACTTCAATATCACATAAATGCTGTTTCTCTTGAACAAAAAAATAAAGGATAAAAAAATACATTGTTACTCCTCTGTTTAAACTTTATTTACAAATAACTGGGTATTTCTAATCTAGACATAAAAGCTCTTTCCATGATTAATGTCAGTAAGCTATGGATGATCTGAGCCCATGTCTCACAAAAAAATACAATAGTTTTGCTTGGTATCAATAAACATTTTAAAATATACCAGATTTTGCCAAGTGTTACAATCATTGTCCAAACTGAATAGTAGTCTGAGTGTTGAATGAAGTGCATCAACAGAAATAGTAAGTTTTAGTGTAACATTTCTTTGTCACTCACGATAGCCAGTTATCCTTGTAAGTCATTAAAGCAAGTATCACAGACTCGGACAGGCTTCTTGGAAGAAGGAGTTAAGGCATTCTTTGCTGAGCACTCGGCACAAAAGATATTCCCACACTGTCTACAGTGATGCTGCAAAAGAGAAGAAACATCCATGCTGAACATTGGTGGCAGAGCAGTGATCACTAATAGAGGTCCCTACCACGTCAAGTCAGCTCTCAGCCAAACCAACTCTCATGTTTCAAAAATTAATTTTAATTTTTAAGTAGCAGTTACATAGCACAGAGAAGGTCATATGAGTAGATCCTTTCTAAAAGGTATATGAGTAAAACATTCAGAAGTGCTTCACTGAGTCAAGAGAATATACCAGTTTCAGAAATGAGATGGTTAAGTTCATCGTCCTCTTGAATTTGTGCTCTTGAACTTGTTCTGATCACATGAAATACATTCCTCTTATATGTAACTACCTGCTTTCACATTGAGAAGTATCCTTGAATCAAAGGATCCAGCAGCCTTTGTTCAAAGACTACCCAAAGCACATCACTAAAATAGTGCAGGCCAGGGGGAGTCACCTAAGACCAAGTCAGGAAGCTCTGCAAAAATGAACCTCACAAATATCCCTCACCTACTTCATTGCCAAGTCATTTGTTGCAGGGGTGCTCATCTCTGGACGAAGGGCAGACCCTGCCAATTGACACTAACATATTAGCTGACCACAGCTGTTTTTACAACCAAGGTCTGATTACAGACCTAAAACATATCCAGTTGTTTCTTCTGTTCCATGTCTAGCTGCTGTTTAGAAATGTATAGTCACAAAGCACCAGATCATGGTGATGCCTCATATTTTCACACATACCTAATTTCAACCAATTTACATGCATTTTATACTCATAAATCTAGTTCAGACTGGTTATAAATATATTTTCTGCAAATACACTTACTGCAGTGTAATTTTGCCTGCTTGCTTAGGGGATTGAAGTATTTTAACACTGTTTATAAACTGATGCTGTTAAAACAGAAAAAGAACCATGAATAAAGTAAGCTCCACAGCCCTTTTTTTTTAATGTTAAGGCACTGCAAACAATAATTGTATTCTCAGATGTCTTGAGAATCACAGTACTATTTTATGAAGTCTGTATCCCATCTAAGAGTTTGAAAACAATAAAAACAGAAAATCGCCACAGACACAGAGTAGAACACACCTACCCTTCTTACTGTCACCGAAAAGCCTTTTCCACAGGCCATACAATTCTGTACCTCATTGTCTTCCGCCCACTTCCTGTTGAGAGCTTGGGTGTGTTTGATCTATACAAAAGATGTAAAAAAAGCATCAGGCTTTTTTAAAAATGCACGTCTAATTCCCCCTAATATCCTCTATTTCCACAGCACACACTACCCATTGCAGAATAAAGGCACCAATTCTGTCATGATACTCAGGGCTTACGTTTGTTCAGAGAGGAAACCTTCCAAGCTTCAAAACTATAAGCAGATTTAATAACACACAGACAGATGTATGACCCTCACACACCACAAACATAATACCTTAATTGACTCTAGAAAGGCAACCCACCACCAATCTGACACAAATTTGAAATTCTCCTAAGGTTCCAAACAGACTATCAACAGGTTTAATAGCTTCAAATCAAATTATACCTGTAATGACTGGTTTTCTCGGCCAAGTTCCTGCATTGCAGCAGTTGTATTGTCCAGCTTTTTCTTCATTTCTACAAGTTTGGCTTGAAGCTTTTCAATTTCTCCCTCACTTTTTATACACCTGAGGTAAAATAATAAACAGTCAGCTCAAAGCATTTAAGACAATGTACACTGTGTGTCCTTTGGGCCGGTTGTCAGTCTGAGAAGCTACCCGCATAAAATCCAGCCAAAAGAAATCCTTTCTCTGAATAGTTCTTGGATGCCTTGACTAGGAAAACATTCTGTTGTAACAATCAGTTAAAGATTACACTGGCATTGCTCCTAAGTACCTGCAGCTTATCAATACCTGGAGTTACTCCCCAAACCAGGGACAATGCTGAATGCAGTCCCTCCACAGCAAGCCCTGATAAATACCCCTGTGCAACAGGACACTCTCACAAACCAGATGCTGCAGATCAGGTCAGACAACGGAGCAGAAAAGGAACTTTCTTCTTCTAGCAAGGCCACCTCCCATCAGCTGAAACTCAGTTAACTGCTGAAAGCCAAATTCCAAAGGGTGTTTTTCTGCCAAGACGTAAACAGCTACTGGATGAGTTCAACACAGTACAGCAAGGGATTGCCAAAGAAAGGGGATCTCACTTGAACTGATCCCATCCTTTCCCAAGGTCTACTGCTCAAAAGTCGAATCACCAAGCTTGACAGTACTGACAAAAGTCTTCCCCTCTGCCTTCACCGAACATGTCAGGAAATAAGGACAAAGAAAGCTTCCAGTCTCACAGGTGTTTCTTTTACCCTGGAAATCACTGCATTCAGGTAACTCCTGCTGCATTGCAAAGCCTCCTGCTGCCTGAAGGAAAAGCGCTCTGCTTACCAAAGACTTAAATATATTGTAGAGACAACAGCAGGCCTGGAGAAAATAAGACTGCAGGTTTTCTGAAGGAAGAAAATGCCTCCTTTGTGAAATTTAGTCTATATAATCCAATTACACATTCAGTCTCCTAACACGGAGTAGTGGGCGTACCTGGAAGTTCCTATGCAAATTCTATGTTACTTAAGGGGTCTTTTCCAGGCTTCTGGATGACTATTGCAAGTATTCTAACTGAATCAGGGCATGGGAGCCTCAGAGTGATGGAGAAGGACAGTTAGGTCAGGCAAGAGAAGTTCTCTCTGCCAGGCCTCACAAGGTTCACACAACAGATGAGAAGCCACAGCCTATATACCTGAAATCTCAGAGGAGCCCAGTGGATTTAGAAGGCTCTTTCAGATGGACATAAATCTTTGAGAGCAAGCACAGAGCTGTGGCTTTGGTGATAAGTAAAGATCCTGACAAGCCTGGCTTATTTTCTACAGAATGATCACAAAAAGCATAGTTGGTTCCCAAAACCCCTTGCTGTGCTTTGGCAGGGATGGCAGAAGGTTGCACTCTGGAAACTGCACCCACAGCCCAGGCACTAAGAACAAATACAGATTTAAATAAAGCATGAATAGAGAATCCTGAATCAACTCAAACAAGTTTTCATTCTCATTTCATTTCATTTCTCAAACTACACTTCCGTATCACCATGACCACAGCTTACCTCTCCAGCAATGCTCTTCTCTCATCCTGATTATTCTGGACTGTTGCTTCCAAGACAGCATTGTCCCCACGTAAATCATCTGTCTGTTTCTCCAGCTCGCTCACTCGTCTTTGACTGCTCTGCCACTCTTTCTTCATGGTAGCCAGGTTTTCATTCAGGGCTGTGACCTGCATGGTGAGCTTTGTCTCCTTTTCCTCATGTTTCCGTTTTTCTTCCTCTTTGTCTTTTTTCTCTGTGTGCTATGAAAAGAATGGAAAAATGAAAAACAAGCTCCCAAGCATTCTCTCCCTATTCCCGATAGTTAATTGAGGCAAAGAATCTTACTGTAATAGAATCACTACTTTTAATCAACAAACTCTACTAGACAAGGCTGTCATCTCACTGAATTTTCCTATACCATTAAATGCCTCAAAGATTTTTGATCCTGTCATTTAGAAACTCATGTAAAGTGAAACTAAAGTCAACCCATTGCTTCTTTTCTGACCCTGGAAGAATCCAAAGGCATGTTCACAAAACAGCAGTCTCATACTCTCTAACATACTAACCAGTTTGGCTTCAATTTCAGCACATTCTTTCTTCAGCTCCTCTTCTCTCTTTTCCAGCTGATCTTTGACAGCTTGATGTTTTTGTTTCTCCTGTTCCAGAGTTGAATTTGTATTATCTATTTTGGCCTGCAGTTCTAATTTCTGTTGAATCAATAGCTGGTTTGCATCCTTGAGATTTGTCACCTCCTGTTAGGATACAGAGTTCAAAGTTAAAGTAGCAACACTGAAAGTGTAAATGGATTTAAATTCAAAAAGACTGTAATCCTTTCTTAGGAGAGGACAGCAATAATTTTTAGTTTTATCACTGGAAGAAAGGATGATTTTATAGCGCAAAGCATCAGTGATTTTCATGATCAAACTTATTAAACTTATACTATGATCAACATTCAATTTTAAAAATTATTTCAGTGCATGTTTCTGCTAAAGTAGAGAGGAAGATTTGTTGAATTGTTTTCTACAGTTCCTTGAAAAGATGCATCCATTGTCATTTTCTAGGTACTGTTCTAAAATTTACTTCACGTTGTTCTCTGGTTGCAATAATGAGGTTAAAAACTTTGTAATGACAATGTAAAACTGAATGCTTATGGAAGAAAGTTAGTTTCTATTAGTCTTAAATGTATAAAAAATTACTCTCTGTTTTAAGCAAGTGGGATGATATAAATAATGGCTTTACTTGTTCTTCTGTAACTGAACTCAAGTAAAATAGTTAGTTTAATTTATAGAAATCACTTTTCTTAAAATTACACAGCCAAACATGTAGGTACTAACAGACTAATAGGGGTGAACCATTTTTGCATAAATCAAAATTCAGAATACAAGTTAAAACCAAACCAAGGTCAGTGAAGAGAACATACCATCAGAACACGAGGATGCCCTACAGATAGGTTACATCCATTCCTTGCTAGGAGATGGGAAACAGAATTTAAGTCTTTGGAGACTTTCAGCCTGATTGCTTGTAGGGAGATCAAGAAATGACTGTTAAGCTGACATTGGTGTGCACACCTTTTACATCTTTATGAATTTTATTCTTTAGAATAGAGATTTTAGGAACAAGAATTAGAATACCCTTCCCCGAGCAACAGATTGCTTGAGAGAAACAAAGTACAGACTTATCCCTAAAAATTACAGACCATTTCCTAAACAATGGAGAACAAAAGAACATCTGAAGGTTGTAAGTTCTCATGTTATTTTCTTTTTGTTAGCGTATAGGGAATTGTACCTGTATTTATACATGTACAACAATTTAAACTAAGTGTGCTTAACAGATGCAAATATAACTGCTAATAGTTCATTATGGAAAACACAAACTACAGCCTTTTAGGAATATTTGTTTTTATAGAGACTAAAAAACAGAATACATAGAGTTTGACAAGAAACAGCTAATTTCACTGAAGACTAAAAATTATTTCATTAAAGCCTCCCAACTTTTACCCTTTAGGGAGCTCAACTGATTGTTATTATTTTGGAAAAGAGTTTGTCTTTTATGAGGTGCCTGACATTGTTTCTTCCCCAACTGTGACTTTTTAAGACATTTTATTAAACAACACTAAGGGAGTTTCAACTCTACCATGCATGCCTGAGATGTCCCAGATGTGCCTAGAATATCTGGAAAAGTTCACCATCGTGACTCTTTTGGACAGCCTTTCATTGCAGAACAGTCAACCAGGGGTATGCAGAGTGAATTTACAGTGGAACTGAAGAAAAGCCAGGACATACAACCCATCCTGAAGCCAAGGCAAGTTATGCAGCCCACCTGGCTCACTAGGCCCTGGTACTCAAGGATCATCAGTCAAGACATCATTGCTGAGGAAGCTCAACAAAATCTGGGCTTTGGTTCCCTTACCTGCAATACCAATATTTACAGTAACCATCTTTGCAAAGCCATTCTAGATAACATCTACTGAGTAGGCACATATTCCTCATCAGATAACCAAACACATGAAGAAGACTCAGTTTGTCTCAATACCTTCTCAAATTCTTGCTTGCAGGCTCTAAGCTCTTCACCCAGCTTGGCACTTTCTTTTTCAAGTCTAGTCCTTATTTCCTGGAGCTCTGCCGTTTTACATTTTTCATTAGCCAAATCTTTTTCTTTCAAAATCTTGAAGAGAAATAAAAGTGCTAGAAAAGTTACTTCTTCCAAGTTCACAAAATAAAAAACCCAACCAATCAAAAAACATCCAGGGTCCAAAAAGCTACTTGGTGGCTTTGTAATTATGGGGAAACAACTGCCATATACCTATCCACAGTTTGTAATGCAATTAGCAGCGTGATTGCAGCTTTAGATTTAAAACTAATGTTTTCCCACCTGTCTAGCCACAAAACTGTCTAGAACAAATTAGCAGCATATTTCGAACCAAATTCACTACAACTGTCTCTTTTTTAAGTCTTTTTACCAGAGGTTCAGTAAAACTGTCATTGTTATGCTCACAAATTAGAGATGTAATAGAAAATAATAAAAGGTGCCTGCATGGGGTGGATGTGCCTGTGTGGAGATTTCAAAAGGCAGAGGCATTTACCCTGTCATTCTGAAGATCTTGTAGCATTTTGGTCTTCTCACCCAGCTGCTGTTCTTTCTTTGATGCATCCTGCTCCAGTGTAGACTTAGCTTTCTTCAGTTCCTGAATCTGTTGATTATTGCTAGCAATTCGATTCCTGCTGGAAACTAATTCTTCTTGAGCTAGAGCAAGTTTTTCTTCTGTGGACTAATTACAAAGAGAGTTCTGCAAGTTATCTGCCAATATAAAGGTTTCAAATACTAAACAGTCAGTTAAACATTTTCCAAGCAGAAAAATTGCTACCTAGAGTGCAACATTTAGCTTCAAATGTTGACAGAGCATAATTACAGAAACTTCTAGTTTACAAAGTAATTTCCAGGAACAAAACCTTACTGTACATATTCCAGCTTGCAACCTTACACAGACAAAAGGTGAAAACATGCAGAAGAGCAGAGAACAAAAACTGACAAAAAGAGAACGAACTTGAACTTGCTCACATAAATTTATTTCATCTAGGCAAATCACCTGTTCTATAACTCTAGACTGCTGTTACTTAAGAACCAGTGAAGCTATACTTTGAAGATTTCAAAAATAATTCAATGCTGTTTTTTACCAATGACTTAATAAAGTTAGTGCTAGGACAACTCTAAATTTTTTTAAAATTCTGAAGTGAAATGTATAAGATAAAAATGCTAACGTCAGGAGAAAATGTTTCACAGTCTCTGCTGCACAAGCATTTTAAACATTAAGTTTAAACTTCCATTCAAAAGCTACAGATGATACTTCATCTGCCTCTAACTCTCATCATTAGCTAGAAAAAAACTTTGATTTATCTCTCTGAAACAGGTCACAAAATCCCAAGAGACAATCCAAAACTCGCATCCAAAGCCAAAGGTCATTCTGTTTGCTCACAGCAAAGTCAAACTTCGGGGGTCTTTTTGAGTTAATATTCTGGAGGTTATTTTTTTAAACCTTCTACCTTAGGTAAAGACTAGTTCCACTTGGAACCAACAAGAAAAAAACCAAACTCATCCACTCATGCACTTTTTCAAAATATTGGAATTTTATGGAAATTTTTGATGCTATGATACGGAAGGTGAGCTGAGATTTATTATTAGTAATAAGTTTATTGCCTTCAGTGTAGCAGTAAGGATTTAAACATTTTTCAAGACAAACTCAATTCTTTTTGAAGCCCTTGCTTAAATATTAATCAAACCTCTTGCTGAAGGTTAGTGGTTTTAAAAGGAACTATAAACAGAATTTTCCCTTCATTCAATTATGCATATGCTTTAGTCACTCCCATGTTGATTTAAAAGCTAATTCATTTCTGATGCTTCATGACCCTCCTTTGTAATATCTCAAGTATTTTGCTTGTAGAGACAGACTTAATTTGAAACAGCAGCGATGGAACACTGCTGATTCAACAGCATTTTCAACAATCCCCATGACTCTTAAAAGCTCACAATGGCTTTTAAAATTAATTTTCAAATAAATTACTTTATTTGCTTTCTGAGATACTAGAGTTTACTACTTAACATTTTGAAAGGTGTTGACCCAGAATTTTTTGTAAGCAAAATAGGAGGTGCTTTAGCAGTTTTCAAGGTTTCAGCAGGGTGGGCTTTTCAGAAAGCAAAATTATCCCCCTCTGCTCCATTGTGTGCAGTGGAATATCATATTTTCCACTGAGAAAGGATAGGAGGTCTCGCATCATCATATAACATCTTCACAGGAAAACCCAACAGTCTCTGCAGTTTTAGAAAGAAGCATAATAAAGCCACAGCTTTTATTCACATTTGTTTCCAGTAGAAGAAATGTGGTTACATCAAGTTTTCTAGCATCAGGTGATGAAATTTGATGAAGTGGACAGAGACACCCATACACAGTGGGTACTTCTCTCTCAACCCACCCCTCAAAGTCTCTGCACTGTACAGGTTATCTCACTGTGTCTATACTGAGACGGAGACAAGGAACAGGTACAGAACAAAAGAGGTCAATCAGTACTCATTTTTGTAAATAAAGAAGAATGCTAGGTTGACTGGTACACAGTTTAAATAAATACAAATACTTGAAAATTACAGTTTGATTCACTGCAGCCTGGGCTGTGCCAGTGCAAATCGTTGTGCCAACATCACAACTGGTCCTAGCAGGGTGGTGGGACCCAGATTCATTCCACCTACATGAAGTGCACAAACAAGCTTGTGAGTCTGTGTGCTCCCTGATCCCAGTCCACAAGGACCAACATTAAATTATTCACAGATGCTAACCTGATCTCTCTTCACTCCCTAAGAAAAAGAGTTAGACTGACTGTATGCAACTTAGGCTCCTGACTTACAGAATTGAGGTCTGGCAAGCATGAATTTTGTTCCAGAACATTCACTGAATATATGCTGACAGCAATGCCAACATTGGAGACAAAGAAACATTCTTTTGAAAAAACAGAAGAAACCAGGACTAACTACAAAAAGCACAAATGCCAAACTCAAGAATACTTGGCAGAGCTCAGGAGATCAGAGTCACAGAAAGTATCCTCTCACTAAGTCAAAATCAAGGAAGAAATAACAGCTTGAACATTTTTATTAACTCTTCTATATAAAAAATGCCTTTTTCCCAAAAAAAAAATTATTAATATATATACACAAACAGATATTTGTAGAAATAGGTGTGCGTATATACAAAAATTATTTGGTGGTATTCTTTTTTAATTATATATATCCTTTGTTATCAAAAAACACAGCTTTAACAAGCACTCAAATTCTACCCTATTTCTTTTTCCAGTCACAAAGACGAAAATGTGTGTGAAGTTACTGTTAGAGACATTTTTAAACCAAAGTAAATTTGCAGCAAATAGTACCCATAAAATTATAACTACATTCCCACTTCCGATTTTATTGTTTATTGTATTATTTATTTTTTTATTGCAACACTTATTTAGTTTGCAGGACTCAGAGCCTCACGGTTTGCATCTGGCCACAGCTACACGGCTCGGGTGCTCTGCTGTGGACCCAGAAGCTCGGGCTCCCCGGTGCCGATGGCCCTGCGGAGAGCAGCGCTCTGCTCTGCAGCTCTGGCTCAGGCAGCGCTGGATCTCCAACCGCAAAACCGCCCCGCAGCGATCGCTCCCTTCTCAAGGCCACCTCCGCCTCCCAGCCAGAGACGAGCCATCGATCCCAGCAGCGATATTCCCGACAGAAGCCAGCAGATGGTGCTCTGTGTTCAGCCCAACTCCCGCCATGGCCTCCCAGGAGCCAGACTACCCTACGCAGCCTTTCACGGTCCATCCCCACGCCCGGAACCTTGGCCCGGCCAACAGCATGGTGCCACCCCACGCGGGGCTGTTTAAGTTTTCCCTTATAACTCTAGCATTGCTAGGATGTCACGATATGGCCTGGCCGTGCCTGTTCTGGACAATGCTGGCCTTCTGACACTGCTGACTCAACACAGCTGTGCAGGGAGTTCATACCTCTGCTGAAAATCCTGCACTGAAAGACACCCAAGCTGACTCTACACATAGACAAGTTTGAAAAACTTCTACCACTGCCTACTAAGAAGATTAAGGCCAACCTAAAGCTCAGCCTAACCATCGGCTTTGGTTCCAAACTTTAAGCAAAACACGCAGCTCTGGCTCAAATGAGCTGCTTTTAAAAAGTAGCTTGCCCAAGGCAAAACATCATGCAGACAAGTGATTTTGAATAGGCTGGGAAAGTCTACTATAAGTTCTTCAGACTTGAGCGGCATTTTGATATTCAGCTCTCAAGACTAACTCAGAGACTGTCTGAATGTGCTTTTTTCTTTTGTGGTCTTCTAAGACAAGCTATCACTGCTTCTTTAGTTTAATGTCACACTGAGGTAGCACAGCCATGATTAAAGATCATCTCCCCACCTTTTCCCTCTTCTACATCTTCCAGGAAAAAAAAAAAATTGTGTCAATCAGACTTCACTAACCCTAATTAATATATGTTTTTTATAAAATTTTTAAATCAAGCAAATGGGCTCCAAATTGGTACACCAGTACTTAGGACGCCAATCTTCTTCAGGCTCTCTAGGCTCCACAGAAGCTTACATAATAAATCATGTTACCTGACTGCTCACCTTAAAAGTCTTGTTTCCCCACTGCCATCACCTTATTTTACCTTTTTGCATGGAGTTCTTTCTCTCTCTCTCGCTACCATCCCCATCGGGTCTAAATACATGTGAGACGCTTCCTGTCCCATTTTATACTTGCCAGAACTAGAGGTCATCAAACTGCTTTAATAACAATACTTATTCACAGGTATTTTGCAACAGGTGATACTTTAATGAAAACTATACCAGAAAAACCCCCAAGTTACTGAACACATCCAATGCTTCTACGGGCCACTGCATTACCAAAAGGTGATTTAAATGCATTGCAGGAAATAAACTCACAGATGTATATGTGCAATAGTAACAGACTGAAAGAAAGAATATGCTTAAGCCACCACTGCTTGTTAATCATGCGGAAGTTCTCCACAATTTAGTGTAGTGATTCAACCATGCTGCACTGAAAGTAAAACTTCAATAACCTGCAGGGAAACATGGCAGGTAATTTAATACTACAGAGGAGGAGTGAGTCTCCTGCAACTGCAGTGGCCTATATGTAAAAGACATATTTCTCTATTTCTTAAAATAACCTGAGCAAGGAGTTTGGCTAGGGCTCCAAATCTCACATGGGCCAGTGCGAAACAGCCACAAGACCTTTAAGGGTCTCAGTAGTGGGACTGAAAGGCCCATCTTTGGGGGAAAGGGAATGATAAAATCAAAGCATGGAACAATGAAATCTAAGCAGTCACCACAAGCTCCCTTTATACATAACATAGCAAACAGAAGCTGACATCTAAAGCAGATCAGATGATCTGTCTTCCCAAAGCATCTATTCCTCTCCATAAACTTCAGAAGAGCCTAGAACAACAGCGTTGGACACGGACAACTCTGCAGTGGGATTTATCTGGAGTGAAAAGCGCCTAAGCTACAAATCTTGCCAGCAGACAGCCAGTCTGTGCGGCACAGTATGTCCTGGGACTAACTGAAGCATTGGCTTAGTACTGACACGAAGCAGAGGGCCAGAAAAAAAAGCCAAAAAACACCTTTGCTGACTGGCTCAGCTCTCAGCAATACCTCTTTGAAGGCACTGCACACTAATACAAAACCAGGTAACTTCAGTTTAGGAATAGCAAAAACTTCAAGGACTAAATTGTATTCCAGGTAGGACCATAAGCCTACTGTTTCTGTGAATTTGACATTTCTCAACATCTACCATCAGCCAAGAATATTCTAGTTAAATCATCTAGAAGATAGCAGTTACTCACATGCTGGCAGACCTTGCCCTAATTAGCTACACTATTAAAATTAGTTGAAAGCTACAGTATAACAAGAAAAAGCAACATTAAAAAAATAACTCCTTAATGAATATAAAACTAAATCACCTTTCACTTTGCTGCTGCAGAAACGCAAGGGTATTTCAGGTAAACTGGCAAATATGTTTGGCTTTAAATTAGTTTCAGAATATCCTTTGTCTCAGGGGAAGGGATTTAACAGTACTAAATTCTATATATAGCAGAAGAGATTTTTTTGCACTTACACAGTTCCTGCATTGTTTCTTGGTGTTCAAAATGGATATTAACATCTACTAAGTCACATATGACATTAAAATGACTGCAAGTACCTTAAGGTCTTGCCTGGTTGCCAGCAGCTCAGACTCTTTCCCATAAAGATCCAGCTGCAGCTTCTCCATGTTTTCTTTATGTTTATCATGGGCCTTCTGTAAGTCTGCTAGCTTGCCTTTCTCTGCTTTAAGCTCCTGTGCTGACAAAATAGACTGCTGTTGTAGTTTATTCTCCAGCTCTGCCTGAAACATAAGCATAGAAAGTTTTAGTTAAAGTTACACGCAGTAAAGTTCAGCATTTCAATAAAATCCATTTCTACTGCAAGAAGAGAATTTTGCTCTTCTTATGAAATAGCAGTTCAGTAACCTGATACTTGTGATTTTACAGTAACATTTTATAACTAATTTAACAACAAAATTTAATTCATGACAAAAGACTAAGTGAAACACATTAAGCCCAAACATTAAAAATTGGAAAAATGTTTCCAAGTGTGCTGGTTTTGGCTGAGGTAGAATTTTCTTCATAGGAGTTAGTATGGGGGCTGTGTTTTGGATTTGTGGTAGGAACAGTGTTGTTGTCATAGGGATGTTTTAGCTACTGCTTAGCAGCGCTCACACAGAGCCAAGGCCTTTCCTGCTTCTCACACCACCCTACCAACAAGAACTCTGGAGGTGCACAAGAATTTGGAGAGGGCACAGCCAGGACAGCTGATCCCACTGACCAAGGGAATATTCCATACCGTATGACATCATGCTCAGCATATGAAGCTGGCAGAAGAAGAAAGGGGAGGGAGTTTGGAGTGATGGTGTTTGTCCTCCCCAGTCACCGAGCAGCTCTGTGCTGCTGAGTTGATGGCTGGGTTAAACCACGACACCAAAATGTAATGTTTCCACAGGCTGTCTAAAGCACAACTGTGACCATGTAGCATTGGGCAGCCAAAGCTGGAGCCACATTTAACAGTGCATGGCACACAGCACAACATTCCCTAATGTTGTAAGACATTTGAACTCTTTCCATTATGGTTTATGAGTTTCATACCGTCACTCAGATAAATTATTTTGGTATAATATGAGAAGACTTGGTTTAAAACTGCCATGGACATTTTAAAACACTGCAGACTTTGTCTAAAAATATTCTCATTAAATTCAACTGCTTTACAAGAAAATGGCAGCTCTTGCCTTGCTCCTGGAGCAAAAAACCCACATTCAATCTAGCCTACTTTATCACTTTATAAAATTTCAATTCCTATGGAATTCATATTTCAGCACTGGGTGTTTTCATTATCGCTGTTGATGTTGTTGTTTCTATCTCCAACAGCATCTGAAGACCTCACCGCCATATCCTGACCTTATCATTTCCAACAAGACTACAGCAAACAGAGTTTATCACTAAGTTATTGACATAAAAGCTTCAGTATTTATCAGAGGAATTTACATTCATTTTCTTATAAGAGTAAGAAAGGACAGTCTCACCTTTTCTAAAAGGGCAGTTTTTAATTCAGCTTGCAGTGTCTCACTATGTTTTTTCTTCTGCTCAAAAGAGTCCTTTAACTCTCTCAGCTTTCCCTGGAGATGTTGCTCACTTTTTTCTTTGTCCTTCAGGAGACCCTGGATTTCCAGTACTTGTGCTCTTGCTGAATCAAGCTCTATAGACAACTGCTTAGAAATCTATATTCAAAAATATTAAATAACTGTATATAATTTAAATTTAAATCACTATTCGTACATGCTGTTCACAGAATCAGACCATCCCACAGTGCCACTGCTATTTCAGAGCTATGTGGCTGAACACTGGCAAGCAGATTTTAAGAACTACCATAACGTATTAAAATAATCTGTTATTCCAAATTTACTACCTAGAGATCAACAGCAGTCTTTTTTACCCATTTTAAATTAAGATCAGGCAACTTTGCTCACACCAGCAGTGGTGTGGGCTCTCCTGCTGCCAACTGTAGCATATACCAAGCTCATCCTTCTGCACTTTCCACTGAGCACCACAGCACTTCAGCTGAACGGTGAGGAGCCAGGGAACTAGCAGCAATAGTCACAGAGCAATTACCATCACACCTGCACACCCACAAACCTCTTTCAGACAGTAAGTGTCCCTCATTGTCTATCAAACTATGTCCACTGATCAAATCTTTTCTGATTCCTGTAGGAAACAGAAGACACCTTGGGTAAAGAAATCCATGAAAGCAGACATGTCCTTCAGGCTGCCAGCTGCACTGCATTGTCTGAATGCTCTTCTTTGAAAAAGAAGTACATTTGGTGCTTCTGTAGTCACAAGCAAGTGATTTACACAAGTCTGAAAAAGCAATTCAATCCTTGAAGGGTATCTGAAAATGTCCTGTCAACTACACTGAGAACATACTGAATAAGCCTGAGAATAAAATAGATCTAATGATATGAAATAACAACTTTTATTGTATGGAAGTACAAAAGAAAATGGGGACACAGTAGTATCAAGTAACTGGTTCACTAATGAAAAAACCTGAAGGGCTAAAATCCCCTGCTAAAGTATGTGGGGCACAGAAAACTAAGACTAAAACCTGTATTTTAAAGCTTCATATTACCCTCTACAAAAGTTTTAGTATAACCTTATTTCAGTGCCAAAGATAGGTTACAATTTGAGAACTGAAACATCTTTATCTCTCATCAGTCCCAGCAGGTGAGACTGAAAATCAATCTTTTATACATTTATTATTATTGGTTTTTAGACTTCTGAAACTAAGTGGACAACTTACCCCCTCCTTTTTTTCCAGTGAGTTTTTCAATTCATTCCTCTCTTTAGCTACAGACTCTGTTTGTATCTGAAGTTGGTGTTTTAATTCTTGGCAAGATTTTTCCTAAAAAATGTAAGACAAGGAAATATTCCTGTTAGCTTCTAAAACCGAGTACCGAGTATTTCTGCAGGATCTACAAATCCTTAAAAAATTACACTTTCATTTTCAATGAAAACTCTTACCTTCTCAACTGCAGACATTTTCAGCTCAAAACCTCTCAAAACATAAAGTGGCAAATCTAAGCTGAACACATCTGATGCCCTGTACTAATAAACTCAGCCAGGTGCCAGAGTTTTTCTGATTAGGGATAGTCTCCCTGTTTGAAGCTGTGGTTGGCAGCTTCTTGCTGAAGTAGTCGGTTCATTGGTCTTCTCAGAATCTAAAATTCCTTAATGTTCTAAAACTTACAAACAAGTACATTTGCAGACCTGCATGCATATGCAACCATGTTAAGCCCAAATACTATATATTTAAGATAGGGGAGAGCCTCCAAAAGACTACAGAACTAGAAGCAGAATCTGGACTACTATCTTTAAGTCTAAATTGGGGAGAAAATCCTTCAAGTTTTTAGGAGAAACAGATCTTTAAACAGCAGTAACTAAGAAAAGCAAGCAAAAGAGTTTTTCTTTAAAAGGTGAATGAGTAAAAGAAAATGTTCTTTTGAACCAGGAGCAGATTTTTTTTTAGATCAGAATAAAAGCAGCTCTGAATGGGTTCTGGAAAATGGTGAAAGGTCACGAGAAAGACACCCCTTGCCACAACTGAGACAAGGGTGTCAGAACAACTGTATCTATAAAACATGTGTTCATATAGTGCCCATTCATATCACCAAGGCAGAAGAGGTAAGAAAAGGGTATATTTTTAACTCCAGTAATAGTTTACTTTCTTTACCATAACAGGTTGCTCTGGTGGTCAAGCACTTGTTATACTGCCACTTGTAATACCCTTCTGAAACTCAAATAGTTCTAGTACTCCAATAATACGGTAAGCTAGGCATTCCCCAAATGACAGATGATGTTACTCTCTCTGCCTGCAGTATTGCAGCTTTCCAGCATGTCCAGACAAGTGCACAGGAAGTTCTACATATGAAGACTTCAAAAAGGAAATTAAAATGGCCTCAGAAAAATAACTTCTTCAACGCAATGGCATTTTACCAAAGGTTCTATAACTTTGTGTTGTTATAATACGGCTGATGTATTTTTTAAAAGGGGGACATTTCCCATCAAATTGTTTCACCACTTGTCTCCATTTAGTTTCTTCACTGTGTTAAAGGCATGCAGCAAGAAGAATGGATCCTATTATATGATATGACTGATGTTTACTACTGTAAATATCCAGGCAAAAATTTAAGGTGGGAAGCATGTATGACCCACGAAAAATCACAATTTGGTTTTCCGTACAGTAACTAATTTTCATGCATTGTCATCATATGTACACTGTTTGCAAACAGAAAGCAAAGTCATTTTATCAGACTGTATATACACCAAACTTAATGCCTAATTAAAGAATCTACTAACCATTTCTGCCATAGCTGCTTTTCCTTTTTTAATTTCTTTTTCTAATTCCTCCTTTCTTTTCTTGAAGGACTCAGAGCTTTTTGAGAGCTTATCTTTGGTATCTGTAAGGTCCTTTAACAGAGTATCCTTCTCTAATTTCACTTGTTGCAGCTCTGATGTGGCTGCTTGCACTTTACAGTCAAGTTCCTTGAGCTGTTTACTTGTATCTTGATTTGATTTCTCAAGGTTTTGTTTGAGACTAGCCTTTTCTGCCTCCTGCTTTGAAATTTGTTGGTTTGCTTGGTCAAGGGCCTCAGATTTCTTCTGCAAATCCAATTGCGCATTAGACATCCTGCAAATAAAAAAGGATAAAACATACTTTTTAAAAGTTATTTTTCACCGGTTCTTTTGTATCCTTAAATGTCTCTATTTTCATCCATGGGCATTACAATCCTCCAGTTAAGACAAAACAGCAACTCTAGAAACTAGTTTTGAGATGGTTGTTTCTTCATCAACTACGATGAACAGAAACTACCCCTTTGCTGCTTATGCACAAATTATGAATTTGTATTTGAAAAAGGTTACAGAGCTATGGATATTTAAAGATGGACCTCACTACATCAAACTGTTCCGATATTTAGCTGACAAGCACAGTGAATAAACTGAAGAAGTGTAGTGAATCAGAGCAGTCAGTGATTCCCATGAGACAACATGGCAGATGGAGTGAAAGGCAACAGGTGGGGTACAGCACAGTTCTTGCAGCAGAGGGGACACAGCTCTTATTTATGACTTCATGAAATCACAGGAGAGAAGCAGAAAATTTCAACTCTAGTCCAAACTGCTCCAGTTTTATGTCTGACTTTGAAAAGTACTGTAACACAGGAAATGCATACGCTTCTCTTGCTGTTTCAAGTTGTTTACTCAGTTCTGCTGTTCGGAGGTCTAATTCTGTAGACTGATTTCGCTGTTGCTGTAACTCCTGAAGAGCTTGGTCTTTACTTGCTTTAGCATCAAGAACGTCACCTTCAAGTTTCTGAGAGAGAAAAATAAAAAGGTAGAGCCATCAGAACACAACCAACAAAATAAAAATAGCAATAAAATGCAAAGTCATCTAGTCTGTGAGTAACAATAACTATAGAAAGCAGTCAGAACTCTCACACATCTTCTACCTGTTTCATTACTTTGCTATTTATCTTCCGTTATTTAGTTCCTGCTAATCACCTGCTCCTCCAGAACTGAACTATTTTGGTAAAACATTCTAAAATCATCTTTAAATTAAAGGTCAAGCCAGCATTTTACTGCAAAGTAATAGATAAAAAGTTTTACAGTAAAAGCAAAGACACGAACTACAGCTGTGAAGAAATTCTATGCTCACCTGGAAAGGTTTTTCTTCTGTTTTTTTCCAAAGGTACTTTTTCACTCACATGGAGCATAAAGAACACAGGAGCCTTCAGGAAATGGGCACTGTTTAGACTCTTCAACATACTGGCTGTTTTACAGGCACTTCTGCTTTCACACAGTGGCCATAAAACAAAGTGGCCAAGTTTCTCAAAAAAAATTCCTGAGGGTTTTTTGTTTTCTAATTTTTTTCTACTTTTTTAAATGCCACACATTCAACTGGAATCATCTCAAAGAATGGTGATGATGCCAAGATTTTACATAGAATTGCTTTCCTGTCCACAGCACCAACAATCCTGCTCAGTTTCACACTTCAGCTACCAGGAAATTCATAAAATCATATGCAAGCAAGCTCTGTATTTCTCCCAAGCATTTTTGTCTACTGGCAACTTGTGAAACTTCAGCAAAAGAATGAAAAATAAAAACACAAATCAAAGTAGGCAGGAAGAAAAAAACAGTGTTCAAAAGAAGAGATGGAAGAAAAAAATAATTATGCTGATGAAGAAATGCATGACAGCTTTATTTTTTAATAGCATTGGATTTAAAATTTCATACAGGGAAAACAATCTTCGTTCTCTTCTACAGAGCACATAAGCTAGGAAAAACACCCAACTCAATCTTGAGCATAAAGACTACTAACCTCCCTCAAAACAGACAGACAACACTGCAAAACCAGTTTTGCATTGTTCCCATGATCCCTGTATCATATGCTTTTGCCTGTTACAAATTTTGACTACCAAGAATTTTTAACAAATATTGAACAAAGGTCAAAGCCCAAATTTTAAAGCTGTCAAGCCTTAGGACTAATCCATATCCTTAACTGAAAATACTAGTATATCAAAACACCAAAAAGTTTGGCAAACCTTCTGCCAGAATTATGTGCACTTTAAAATAAAAACTGATTTCAGTCCTGGAATGCAAAACTCCAGATCCAGTTAAGAGATGAAACAGTGATAAATAAATCTTGCTAAAAAGCCTACTGAAAGGCTTCAGAAATAAATTAAACCAGACAGGCAGTGTTAAACAGGGCTAACCAATGTAACACATATTCCCTGCTACCACTTGTAAAGTGTTTAAGTTTGAACTTGAAAACTCTAGTTTTGGGACATATTCATGTTCCCTCACATAACAAATTCCAGGTAGCACAGAGGACGGCAGAAGCACACATACAGGAAAATGGCAGTATAGTGGCAATGTCATAGGCCTGTCTTCTTAATGTGATATACTAGCATGGAAGAAGAGAACAGGACTAAATGGTGAATCAAGAAACATTAGTGAGAAAGAAAACCCACAAAGGCAATATTGATATAATCCTTCCCTCATAATTTGAGCACAGCTTTTACCACATGCTACCTAAGAGCAGAGATCAGTTTCTCTAAGTTCAGATACTGTGTTAAATACAAACCTTAAGCTGTCCCTCTAGTTCTTCATTTTTTTGCTCTAAAGAAAGGCATTTTTCTTTGTACTCTTTAAGACTGGCTTCCAGCTGAGTACAGTATTCCTGCTTGTCATTCAGCTTCGCTGCAACCTGATCCAACTGAGTGCTGACCTTATTTAACTCCTGGGTAAAACAAAAATATAAGGGTTGTTACTTTTTAAATAACTTCAAAAGATTACTAATGTCATATATGCTTTAAATGACTTAATGTGCTCAAATTAAAAAGGAAAATAATGTTTATTTTTTATTCTGAGGGGCAGGAAATTGAAAGGGGAAACACAAACACATGCACAAATTCCCTCTGTTTCACTGAAAAAAATATTTTAAAGCCTCAATATTCTCACAAACCTTACAGGCTCTGGGCTAAATGTTAGCAAAGGTGTTTCAAGTCGTGAATGGAAGAGGAACTGTAGGTAATAAAGGCACTGGCTCCTCAAGTTAGTACAGCAGTAACTAGAAAATAACATTACAAAACCTAGATAAAATTTTTGACGTCTTTGTTTGCCATGAAATCAACAACCAAAGAGGAAAGCCAATAACATGGAAATGCTCAGCTCTCCACATACCAGAGACGATTTCAAAATATTTTGTTCAACACAAAACAAATAAATTCTGCAAGAGACATGAACACATTCACCTAGTAACCACTATGATGACAGCTACATCAAAGCTCACTGCTCTCCAACCAAGCTGATGTATTTAGTTATTTATTAATTATTTAATGGCTGCAAAAAGTTGTCTCCTTTTGACAGCAATTACATTCCCATGCTACAAAATGGTGCTACATTAACATCTCCTGGATGTTTCCATGAAGACCACAGCAGTACTGATCTTAACAATGCAAATGTTTGATTCAACAGACAGTAAAATGCTTCACTAGGATTAAAGCACATTAAAAAACATGTAATTTTATCACCAGTCTTTTGAGTTTCTATGTCAGCTGGGACACAGAGAATTACTTCTGAATACTGGAAGCTGATTGGAAATTTATCTGGGTCAGCAATAAGAGTCAAGAGTTTTCGCTTCTACTGAGTGCATTCTACAATCTTTTCTTCACAGCATACACACAGGAATTGAGTAATACCTCCAGAATACCTAAGGAAAGCTTAGATTCTGAATGATAACCCTACAGCAAGGAGTGGACTTCCAAGCAAATTCCTTACACTGCAAGATGTATCTGCTCCAGATAACAGCAAAAGGAAACGAATGCATATCACATAGTTAAAATAGCCTAAATGATCATTTCCCAGTGCATATTCATATGTTTATTGAGGTTGTAAACTGACTATTCTTAGGCTTTTAAGCAAGCAGTTTTTAGATAACACAGAAATTTTATATGTTGCTTAATACCTGTTGTTTATCTTGCAGTGCATGCTGGGCAGTGTCCAGATGGTTCTGTAGATCTGCTCTCTGAGCAGCTTTTGATGCTTCTGCTGAAAGTAGCAATTCAGTCTTTGCTTTTACCTGAAAGACCAATTGTATTTCACTAAAACATGTTTTACTGTAGCTTATTCTAATTTTTTTATAGTCATTGGTAAGTTTAATAGTAAAATCAGAAGTATACATGTTAGTGTATGTATCTCCTTGTAGAAAAATGCACCTTTTCCCAAATGGGAAATCACAACCAGAATTTTTCATCACCATAAAATACAGAGAGCCATTACCTGCACATCAAGTTGTGACACTTTCTCTTTACTTTCGTTTAACTGACTGGTTAGCTCAGTGATGTTTGTTTCCAGGGAAAGCACACGATCTTGAGCAGCTCTTAGGTGTGCCTTTTGTTCCTGCACTTGTTCATGCAAGTTCTCTTGGGCTTGTTTATGACTTTCTGATTGATTCTTCAGCTTCTCTGTCAGCTGAGTTACCTACAGTGGGAAAAAAAAAGAATGTGAGAAGGCTGGAACAGCATGTCCAAGGAAGTAAAAACTTAATTTTAGTGTCTTATTATGGCTCTGGAGACTCAATGCTATCACATTTCTTTTCCTGAACTATTACAGTAAAGCTATATTGTACACAACACCAGAGTTTAAATAGGTTACCCGCTGAAAATAGAATCAAAAGGGAATTGTTAAGTTGGCCTTAATGTAACAGAAACAAAATACTAAGGAGACAACAGATGCAGGCTAAACTGAATTTTGGTGTTGAAAGCAGGAATTAAACCTCTTTTTAAAATGAGGGAAACAAAGAGATATAATATATATGTTTATATATAGTTATATTATAATTTTATTTTTTTTAACAATATATATAGACATATACATATATACAGTTACAGTTATATAGTTATATAATGTAACTATTTGTAAGTACATATTACTAGCATATGTACAAATGAAACATCCAGGAATTCCTTTCTCTATGCTGATAGCACGGAAGTCACCAAAACACAAGTCCTGTGAAATTTACAGTAAGATCTTTGAAGCAAATATTAAAGAAACAGAACAGTATAGAAAAGATTAGTGTCATATCTGATGAGATATAAAAAAAAAGGAAACAAGATTCAATAACAAGAACAAATGAAAATAAACAGATCTCGAAGTTCTTACCTGTATTTGTAATGCATGGTTTTTCTCTTGTAGCTGGTTAAGGACCGCAGTTTCTCCTTCACCAGCTTGAATTTTTGCATATAAGTCCTCTCTTTCCTTTTCTAGCAGAGAGATGTTGTCCTTGCTTTTTTGAAGTAAAGCCTCAAGATTTTGAATTTTTTGGTCCTTATCTCCAATTTGTCGTAGTACTTGCTCCAGATCATTCTAGAAAAGACCATAATAGTGTCCTTAATTTATAAGGACCTTAAAAGATGGGCCTAATGCATAAAATGTTGGATAAATTTATCTAATACTTTCTGTATATTCTATTCTAGATTTATAAGTTAATTTATTGAAACTAGTATACTTCCAGCAAGTCACTTTTAGAGAGAAAAAGTATTTAGCATAATGAAACCCTGAAACACACTTTCACATGAGGATACATAACTATGTTACCTGGGCTTCTCGTAGTTTTGCTGTTGTATTTTGCTGAAGCGTCTGCTGCTCCTGGTGCTGCTGCTTTGCCTTTTCTAATTGATGTTGCAATTCTGTGGAATTTGCTGCTTTTTCCTTTAGCTGAAAAAAAAACCAAAACCAAACACCAAACAAACCAGACTAATGAGAGGAAAAAGCACCACTCAGTATGCCAATTGTACTCAATGTTGACTCTAAAAGATTTCAGTGTAAACATGGATTTTTGAAAACTTGTATAAAAACAAAAATCTGTAATGCTAGCTAAATGATCAAAATCTAATCAAAGCATTCTTTAATTGGTGAGATTCTATATCACAAGCAAGAACTATAAAACAATTATCAGATGCATGTAATTTAGCTCTCAAAAAATCTAAAACATAAGAAATTTTTAGTATGTTTTTTGCAATAGTTGTTAAGATGTAGCATGACTGATAGTACATATACCTGTAAAACAACATTATTATTACTATTTTTGACAATTTCAGTAGCAACTGTCAGTCATTATTTTAGTAGCAACTTCAGTTTAGCAGTCTCTCCACTTCTATACTAGTCAAGGCTTTGCAAATTAGCTACAGAAAAGTTTAAAGCTTTGACAACATACCACTCAGATATTTGGCCAATCCCCCTACAGCCAGCAGAAAATCAGCAACATATACAAGATACTCTTGAAAACAAATAAAAATTAATAAAACAAGTGTTTTCTGCCCATCCACCCCATACAGATTATTAACTATCAATGACCTGCTGTGCAATGTTCACTTTTTCTTCCTGTAGGGCTTTATCTTACAAAAATATCTACACACAAAACTATCCATATGGGCCTATGTGCACCTAAGTAATTTTTTCATAAGACCCTTAGACAAAGCTCATAAGTGTAAAATGCACAACTTTTGTTCATTTGTTAAGCACCACAAACACACATACATCTGTAAAGACAAGCAGCATCTAAGCAGATTTTGATAATTTTAATGTAAGTCCTTGAGAGTATTAGTCAAAAGAAATTCCCATGAGAACAAACTTTATAAACTGCACTATCACCACAAGTGTGCATACAGACATATCACCAGAACCAGAACAAACTATAGAATCTGCATAAAAACCCCTACCTGCTCTTCAGCACGAGAAAGTTTTAATTGTAGGTCAGCCACCTGCTGCTCTTTGTCCATCAGTTTCTCACTGGACAGCTGCCTCTGTTCCTTGAGCCGCCCATGTGCTTCCCCTAACTGGCGCTCTGTTTCTAGGAGTTTACTGTGCAACTGCAAAAAAGAGAGTCATCCACTTTTTCAGTCATTCTTTAGCCAACAGTGATAGAGACTCATTTTCTGCAATGTTTATGTGAACTTTTCATAACCCAGAGCAAAACAACTCCATGACCTCCTGAAGTCATGTATATACCTCATACACCTCAGAAACACAAACCATGTTAAAAAACAGCATCAACTGCACAAGCAAGAAGAGATACTCAAAAAAGTGGGTTGGAAGGACTCAGAAACATCTTCATTTATCTACAGAATCCCTTCAAAACAAGTTACAGAGATTTAACAGAACCAGAAAGAGGGTGATCCTTCAAAGGCATATGGACTGTCATGTAAAATAGTGATGCTTTTGAGTCATCTCAGCTTATCCAGCTCACACACTCACTCCTGTAGATCCAGTGACTGAAGTACCCTGCCTTTAACTGCTCCACTGCCTCCCACAACGTACTGTTCTGCACAGCTAGAATATTAAGAGTGTAATTTTTAGCTTGAGCTGGCTACATCAATGGCATTCATTCTCTGCAGAGAAGAGATACGTGAACAGTTAGTGAAGGGTACACAGTAACTTTGGTGGCTTACAGTCCAGTACCTTCCAGCAGCAAAGAGGAAGTAGGTGGATGTGCTCCAGCTGGACACAAACCTGCTTCATGATTTTATCAGCCATCAAAAGCAGTACTGCACCATCTTCAAAGTGCAAGGATGGCCTTTTACAATTCACTGTTCTGAAAAGCTTTTCATAAAATCAGCTTATTCTACATGAAACTGCCTCTATAGGTCCTGGGTTGCCTCCTGCCTATTTCTACACGAACACATTCAAGGATACAATGACCTTTTATCTCAGTGCAAAACCAGAGAACAGATCAGACCTTGCAGCACAGCAAGAACTTTCCATAGGTTGTGGGAAGCTATGAATGAAGCTTGCTCCCCTACGCATTAATGTCCAAGGCCCTTGAACCATCTACCTTTTAAGTCTAGGTCCTCCCTTCAATACCACTGAACCTTCCTCATGCTTCCCTTAAATCCCTACTAAGATCTAAGCAAAAGGCAGCCCAGTTTTACTGTTCACTGCAAGCAATCACCATTTGACCAGCTGGCTGCCTAGTGTAGCAGAAAAAGGAACAGTGATTGTGATACCATTATGCTTTCCACCCAGGCATTAAAAGGGGTATGGCCTCTCTCCTGCTGTCTGTTTCCAAAAGAATTTAACACCGAAGAACTTAACACTGAAGTCCTTTGGGCCATCTGTCAAAATTTACCTCAAGTTATCAGACAATGCAAAAGTTTAAAGGGTTTGGAGACAGGGAAATAAATGTATCCATGACTTACCTTCTTAGAAAATCAAGCTAAATTATCTGTCCACAATCACAAAAACTGTGAGTGAAAAGCTGTTTGGCATGTAGCCAAGATGCTGATTGCTAACAGTGACTGTACAGTTAAGAAAGAGGTAGGAGAAGAGGAACAACAGGGTGAGGAAAGAGACCATAATCTCTCCTCCAGTAATGAAGAACATTTGTCTTTTCTTGCAGGATCACCAAATTATAAATATTTCCTCCTCACTAAAAATACAAACAAGAACTGTAGAAAAAAAATTTATTGAAAAAAGGGGGCAACAAGAAAACTATTAACTATTCATGGCTATGTTGATACCGGGAGAAAATATTTGGAAAGAGGGAAATCAGTAAACCATATTTTACACAAGTTACTTTTATCACAGGCATGGTTAAGGATTTTTATAGAACTTTAAGATGACGTTTAAGTAAACAGAACCATAAAATCCAGGATTAACTTATGCTACAGAATGCAAAAAAATCATGAAAAAATACCTAGACTTTAAAAGATACAATTAAGTAGATTCAAATTTTCTCAACAGAATTTATTAGCAGTTAACGTTTCTTCAAAAGTGAAGGAGTCCATACTCTCTTGTCCATATCCTCCTCTTACTGTCATGCTAGAACCAACATTATCACTCAAGTTTCTCCCATAAAGATCACTTCTTCCACATCACCCAAATTCTCAAAAAAACAAACTTAACCAGACATGCACCCATTCAAATGAATTTTGAGAAGATGACAAGGATTCTTAGAAAATGTGATTTGACTAAACAACTACACCTACACCCCCACAAACAAAATTCATTGTCTCAATGTAAGCTAATGGACTACATGTATAAAAAGGTAATTCCAGTGAAGTACCAAGTGAATAAATATGAGAAATTTTGTCTTTTCTTTACAATAGTAACCGAAATCTTCTTTTCAGGAAGAGAAAGGAAGAAATGTTTATGTTTGGCTTTTCTTTTCTTTTATACCAGGTACAAAGGGCTTTTTCCCTCCACTATTCTTTTACTATACAATTCTAAAACACATCCTGAAGTCCAGTGGCTTGTTGAAGATTCCTTGCTTAATCTTCACTAACTTGCTTAATCTTGCTTAGTCTTCCTTCCCAATGGTATCACCAGAGAATGTGTCATGCCTCCATTTCCTTCCATAGGAATTAGTTCAGCAATGCTTCACTCATCTTCCTACTCCTTCCTTTTCCCACCCCAAAAATCCTTCCTGAAAATGCCCTCAGGCTGAAGACAGATTTCAGCTCAACCTCTTGGCTATGCTTCTGTTGTCTAGGCAGACTGAGGCAGTTTCACCAAATTCAGATTCCTATGCAGATAACTAATATAATTATCTGCTCTCACCCTGACAGAAGACTGATGGGAGAAGAAAAGACATTCTGGGGATGTAATACACACATAAACATGGTTTTGCCAAGTCACAGTTCTCCCAAGGTAAACTATACACAAAGAGCTTGCAACCTGATCTGTTTCAGACTTTACAAAGGGTTGAAAACTCAGAAACACTCACTTTAAAATAAATAAGCTTTAGCAAGATTAAAATGAAGTATGTCATACTAACAAATAAAGATATAATTTTTTACATGTTAGGACTAGACATGATTACTGATACACAAATATTTCTCCAGTCATTTTTTGCTCTCCAAAAAATGATAAACTAGATGAAACTGAATTCAACCAGCCTCAAGTTTCAAAACGCTCAAGAGAAAGTCCTACTTATCTAAGTTACTGGACTCAGCAGAACAATAGGTTCTGGTGGGAGGGATGCTCTGGGTGTTCTCACAGCTATCAGCAACATAAAGAGAAGTTGTTTCTGGAGAAACACTAAGGAAGCAATATCAAGACTTCACATTACCCTGGCTTTTCACACTAAGTATTCCCTACTATACTGACTACTCAGTCTTAAAGCAAATCAAGCACTGTTCAGTTCTAATGTACAACCAGGACTCACTTTTCTCAAACTTCCTACAGAGTAGTAAAATACAAGTGCTGGTTAATTACTCTCCTTCAAATAAGGAAATGTAAATGCAGGTGCATAAGAAAAACACATGTGCAGTGTAAAAACTTACCTGACTGAGCTCGCTTTGGAGTTGCAGGCCATGCTGCTCTTTTTCCTCCCTCTGCTGCTGGAGCTGTTTACATTCCGCCTTGAGATGCTGGTACTTTGTCTCTACTTCGGACAAGTCTTCTTTAAGTTTCTGGCTTGCTTCTCCCTTCTCACCTAGCTCTGTCTGCAATCTCTGTATGGAGGCTTCAGAAGCAGACAGCTTTGCCTGAAGCTGTTGGCAGTCCAGGTCCTTCTGGTGAAAACTTGCCTGCATGTTCTTCTTACTCACAGACACTTCATTGTGTTTTTCTTCCAGCTGGGTGTAGTCCTGTTCTTTCTTCAGAAGCTTCTCAGTCAGACTCTATTAATAATAGAGAGTTACACAGCAAGTTAAGTACAATTCTGCTTGCAGCTGTTCAATGCATTATTGAAATTTCTTTCTAAGTGTTGATGCTGAACAGTGAAGAACTTGTACAAAAACATTATTAAAGAAAATATTAACCTGTATCTTGTGTTACACAAGTTGATTCTGGAGCCCATACAGCACACAGCTTCAACTGGAAACACTGTTCTTCATATTCTCACATAAATTCACTTCCTCTTAATGAGAACACCACACAAGCTCTATTTCCGTATCCTGAAAACTAATTAGTTTTCCCTGAATGTTGAAATTAACTTTACTACAGCTGCAATTCCTTGGGGGAAAGCTGAAAGGTTTTCCGCGCTAGCTATCTTCTGGGCTACAGGCCCTTACTGGCCTCTGCAAGGCAAGCCAAGCGCCACAATTACTGTGCTTTGAAAATTAAGAGAAGAGAGCTCCTGTTGGTCTCAGAGAACTGATTTTATATATATACTTATATATACATCTGTTCTTCTCAGTGTAGCTCCTAAAATATAAGAAACGGCTTTCCTGCTTGAGGTTGTACATGTGCATGAAAAACTTTGCATCAATACACAGAAGTATCTTCCCACATTGCAACTGGATTATAAATCAATGTTCATATCAAATGTATTATATTCTATATATTCTACATATAATGTATTCTATCATGAATTAATGGCTCCTCCCTGACAGATTCTTCAAGGATGGCAAACTGCTCAAAGTGGAAACAATTTCTCTTATTGGAAGCTAGTCTTACTTTTTCCAGTTCTAGGTCCAACTCCTCCAGGGCCAAAACTCCTTAGCTAGCATATCATTCCTATGGATACCACCTTTCAAAAAGCTGCATAAAGAGATGGCTGCAAACTGCCTTAAATCACTAAAACTGAAAGAGGAAAAGTAGCTCACTGCCACTTCTCTTCTTCCTATTCCTCAAGTGGTGTTTGGCATTAACCTGACACAGCAGAGGACTCTCTCTTAATGTCGGGTTATCTTACACATCAATGAGTTTCACTCCACATTGTTAATGAAATACCAACAGATTCAGGAAAGGGCTCTATACTGTATAGCAACATTTCTGCCAAAAGCTTGATTCATTGTTGCTGGTCTGTGGAAAATTAGAGCATGACAATTCTCACTTTCTCAGTTTCACACCCGATTTAGTGAGCCAAACAGAGTCATCCTGCTAAAGGTAGTTCCATTTACCAAATTTTAATTGCACCTTCTTATATTTTTTGCAAATGCCACTTTAATATCAGATTACATGAGATACTCTGTTTGGTCCCTGTCCTTTCCTGGTTTCCAAAGATGACAAGGCTCCTGGTAAATACATGTGTGTAATGTCCAGTTCATACACAGTGTTACATGCAGCATAAAGCAGTACACATCTTTCTCCTTGTTTCCTTTCCCCCTTTTCTCCCTTTTTACCCCCACAATACATGACTTCTGAACACAAATACAAAATGCAGCAAGCTCAAAGAGCTCTGATAACAGCTCTCAAAGAATATAAGTCGAGAAGTTTCTGGAATTAATTTTCATTTTCTGCAATTCATGATACCAATAAATGGCCTGAAAAATATAACAAAAGTACAATCTAAAAGCTAAGAAACTGGAAAACAATGAAGAGAGCTCAGAATATCTTTCAAATCATGATTTTTAGGCAAATATATTATTTCCAGGGGTACTACTTTTAATGTGTGAGATGGCAATACTGCTTAATGATAGGTAAACATAAACTGCAGCAAGTAGAAATTTGCAATCGTCACAACCCAAAGAATTTCAGTTGTAGCATATGATGATCACTAAAATATAGTGTTTGCTTGCGCATTATAATAGCCCAGTTGTTAAACAAAATGGCAAAGGAATTCTCAGCTTCTGCGAGAAGTTAGTCTTCAGTGCTTCCCAAGGCAATGTGCCATGTGTTTCCATTTTAATGTGAGCTAACAAGCACAGGAAATAATAGCATTCTCACCTGATTCTTCTGTTCTAGCTCTTTGACTGAACTTTGAAGTTTTTGCAGCTCCTGAACATACACAGCTACCTCCTGAGGTCCTTTGGCAAGTTCAGCTCTTAATTGGTTAATGGTAGCCTGAAAAGACAAACAGAAAAATCCACATATAAAACAAAGATTTGCATGCATAATCCAACAAAAGCACGATGTCTGGTAGCAAAATAAAAATACATCTTCCATACAAATAAAAGCCTAAGGAATAAAATCACCTGTAAACTAAGCTCAGAGCACCATCAGAAGTATCACTGAGCATAATTTCCCAGCTGAGATTCACTTATGTCCTATTTTGGAAGACGAAAATCTGACCCAATACGATAGCAAATGCTAGGTTGAGCCCAAAACTGATGAAAATCATAACAGATTATCCATTGATAATTATCACAGTTCTATCCCAAGGTGAAACCTTTCCAAATCACTGCAGTTACATGGCCAAAATCTTGGCCGAGCTAGGAAGGGAAATGTGCTGGAAAAGGCTCTAGAAGCAAGTCTGGCACATGATGCAAACTTGGTGTGTGACTTTTGGACACATCAACCCTGCAGGTCTTCATAATCAGAGGAACAATACTATCCCATTAAACAGCATCAGTACAGAACAGAATATATCAATGACTGCACAGCATTTGAATACAGTAATGGAAGAAAACAACAAAAGCACTTTAGGGCATGGCTGCCCTAAAACATGTTGTGTATTCATGCACTCATTTCAAATACACTATATAGTAGTGACCTTTATAAAGAAGTTTTCTTTCCTATTGCTCCTGCAGAGATTTCAGCACAAATGTATAAATACTGAATTCAAGAGTGAACTAAAGCAGAACAGAAGACAATAACCATCCAATTTACAACCTTCCTACAGAAAAAGGAACACCAAAGAGAACATGAGAACACAGTATATCACTGCATATAGTTAAATGACTTTCTGTAATGCTGTGCTTTACAAAGCTGTTTCTTAACAGAGCTGTTAGTTAAAACACATCCTAGGATCGGTCTTTTTCAGACCAACATTCCAGGATGTTATAAAAAAACAGTATGGATATTTCATAATGAGAGAATATAATGCAGAAAATGTGCAGAAGGTTGCAAAGGACACCATTGCAGCCTTTCCAACTAGAATCATAATTTATGTGCATAAAGATCCATTTCATGTTCACAATTCAGTAAGACCATCCCACATTTCTTTCTTAACAGGGAAATATACCCTGGGTAAATATTCAGTCCTGATATTTTCTTGCTGATGTGTCTGTATGAATAATGAACCATTTAAAAAACAGGAATGCTTCTGTTTAATAACATCTTGAAATTGTCTTGATATGGCAGAAATTTTCTATAAGAATAAAACGCTTTCCAAAAAATTTACCTCAAATTTAGGTGTATCTATTAGAGAGCAGAAAAATAAAATGGATGGGTGAAAGATGGAAAGAAACAGTCACAAAAGCTGTAGAGGCACACTTCCTCAAATTTGTTTTATAAATATTCCTGTGTTTCTAATGCCTTTGCTTAATGGGAGGGAAAAAAAAAA
>VZTI01001648.1:3572480-3586195 GCA_013397865.1 Struthidea cinerea | reverse complement strand
TTTCAAAGCATTTTTTTAAATGGGAGGAAAAAAAAAAAAAAAAAAAAAAAAAAAAAAAAAAAAAAAAAAAAAAAAAAAAAAAACCTACTCCCACCTTTATTAAATTTACCTACAATTTAGGCTACTAATCTTGTTTATTTCTGTGGGCACTCAAGTTAACAATCAAGCCGAGGTGCTGTATTTAATGAAGATTTATCAGATACTGAAACAAATCCCAATAAGCAGAGATTCACAGCAATGCTTAGCTCCAAAGCAGTGCAGCTGTTTTCATAACACGTTTACTATACAGGAGCCACTATAGTGAAAAACTAAAGATTAAAGAAGCCACTCAGTATGAATATTCATCTGAGAGAGATGTAGATGCCAGTTTCAGGTACAGCTCTGAAAAAGAGGTAAAAACACCCACTAGATTTAGGTGACAGTTGTAGAGTATACGATTCTTCACATCCCTCTCCTGCACTATTTGAAGATGCTCATATAAGGCTAGCATGATTTTTGTTATTTTCACCCATACCTTATTTTTATGTCATTTACCTTATTTTAAAGATATTCACTTTGAAAACCAATATTAGTATATGTATCCTCAGCCAGCCTGTAAAAAACAGCCAAGGATGGTGTAAAAACCACTTTAAAATTTCAGTCCTTGAAGTGCTCTTGAAGAGCAAAGCTGAGATGAAACGTGGCCAAACACTTATGTCAAAACTTAATACCTACTTTGGGAGAACAGGAGCAATTCATGCTTCTGTGAGAATGTTTTTAAGATGAAAGGTTTTTGTTATGCCCATGTGACTGTCATTTTATCTTCACATGAGAATTAAATATCCAAAACCACAAAAGACTATAGAGACAGTATTTTTGAAATTAAATTTAAATTCTGCAGCACAATTGTGGGATCACACAGTTAGAACCAAAGGACAGTTGGGCAGCAGCTTTACATGGCCACATAACCACATTACATTCATAACATCAACTGTGATATTTCTTTTTCTCATCTGATATAGAGCTTGCCATACATAATTCTAGCTTGAAAACAATGGTAGATTCATGTTTACTATACACTGTACCTGTGTATAGCTCCTGGAGATAAACATATCTGTTGGGGTGCAAAACAGAAAGGAAAACCCCAAGGAGTTTGGAACAATATCTGGCAGCATTTCTCTAAATTTTTACAGTGCAAAGGAACGGATGGAAAGTTAAGACTTCAGTCCTGAAATCTAGGGCACATGAAACCCCAGAATAAACTATGTCAGAAATTCTTCACATCCGTGAATCTCAACAGGACAGAGGATACTAGGAGTCCTACAGGAACTTGTAGGCATTCCCCCATGTAAGCTTGGGAATATTGCAAGGACCACACTTCATGAGAGACCACAGCTCTGCGTTGACAAGTTTTGCTGGCATTGCTGCATTGGTGGGGGACAACAGAAGAACCAGGGGCAAAATTAAAAGGTCTCAAACACACCTGATGCCTTTAGTAAAGATTGTTACATTGTCAAGCAATCTATTAGTAATATATTAACCAACCCGCCAGCGAGTGCAACACCCAGCAAGAGAGTTCTTCTGCAGGTACAGATTTAGCAACTCCTCAGCAGAGTAAATTGTATGTTAGACAAGTCTTTTCGGTGATACTGTATTTTTATCAGAATTTCTTGCAATTATCTCTGTCAGAGATTTCCCTCACTATCATGGTAAACATCAAACAGGCTTTAGCCAGGAGCAGTTTGAGACAGTTTGAGGAGTAAAGTTCTTCTAAAGATCCAAATCTGAGCTGCTGCATCCCTTTTTCTCTGTTTTGTATGGAAGTCATAACTGGTAGAAGAGCAGAATAACCACAACCTTTGGAGAAGTGAGAAGATTCAATTAAGAAAGATGCTTTTTCATTGTGATTGATTAGTATTTTCCATTTTCATATGATAATCACGGCAAAGCTAGAACACACATCTTTAGGTACGATTATTACCTCAGAGTTAGCCTGCTCGGCCTGCAAGTGCTTGCACTCATCTTTCAGCTTTTCAGATTCTCTTTCACGTTCCAGAGTCATTTTATCCATCAGTGTTTGAACTTGGACCAGCTCCTTTTTCAGGACAGCCACATCTTCCACACCAGGCCTTTGTAGCTGAAAAATTGTGAGCAGTGAGCAACATCACACTGGCAGACAGGCAATGTAATTTCTAAAAATCTATCAAATCATCAATTTATGGACAAGGTGACATATACAGTATTACAGCTAGGCTTAAAAAAAAAAAAGAGATAAAGAAAACTCCACCCAAAAAAAACCCAAAACCACAGAGAAATGCTTATATTCCCAAAGAAAACAGGATTTAAGAGCTAGTTTTTAGTTTTTGTCTCCTAAACTTTGAACTTGTTGATTGATTTCAACCAAATCTGACAAATGGAAAATTGTCTCAAAGATTAAATTTCTGTAATTTTTATGTATGTAGATGGCTAGATACCAGTCTTGAAGAATTATTTCAGAGAATCACCACAGACAAAACAAAAGGGCAGCTGAAGGCAATGTCTTGAAGATACTATCAGATATGGCTCACACCAAATCCACAGGTAAAATCTGTCAGCAATTGCATCTCAAGCACCGTAACGTCCCTCAACATGAAACACTATGGAGGAAAAGGAGAGGGATGGCAACTAGGAACACCAAAGAAAGCAGAGAAAAGGAATGTAGGCATCTCTAGAAGAGAAAAGGAACAGAAAAAAAGGTAAGAAGGAAAAGGGAAGACAAAAAAGAATGGAACAGGGAGGAATGGACAAGTCCAGTATCTGGGCAAGGCCAATAGGCCCTTGAGGGCATTCAGCTACAGGGAAGAAGGAGGATAAACAAGTTCTACTTTCCCCCAGTCTATGCAGTAGCTGAGTGGGAGAAACTAGGAAGTTCCTTCCACAACTGCTTTAGAAGGGGCCCAACTTGCTGAGTCACTGGGATTGCTCCCTGGAGCCATGGCTGTAGATAAAAGTCACCAGGAGCCAAAATCCTGGAATACACACACATTGGCATTACCAGCCAAGCGCAAGAGGGACAAGATTAACACATGCATGATGATAACAGCTGCCAGTTTTTCAGCCACCATGTCACAAAACACCTCTCTGAGCACTTCTTAAAAATGTAGCTGTCCAAGGACAGTCAGCGCATACCACCTCATGGAAAAAGAGTGACCTAAAGATAGCCGTGGAAGTCAACAATGGCATGCTCCAAGTTCAGGTCTGTGCAGCACACCTATATGTGTAAGACACTGCAGAAATGCTGAAGGGTAGAGCATCAAACAAGAAGACTATAACATAATGTAGGGTAAATTTTAGTACAGCAGTCAGAAACAACATATAGTTTCTCACTGCAAAAACACTGAAAATGCAGATCAAAAGCAATGGTACTCTGAATTTTTTCAGCCCACAAGCAGACATCTTCACGTTCAACAGAGTTTGACTGCTTTAAAACTGTGTTTGCAAACATTTGAGTAAACTCCTCTCTTGACCTGAAAATAACAAAAACATTAATGTGATGTGAATACCAGCTCTGTCTTTAAGTCTTCTACTGTACTTCTCTCTTTCTGCAGTTCTTGTCTCAGGTTCGTCACTTTCTGCTCTGCACCTTCCCGAAGGCTGATTTCTTCATCATACTTTGATTTAAGATCTAATAAGAAAGAAGTTGAATAAATGATCCCTTTCACAAATTGCACAAGTAAAGAAGAGAATTAGATCTCATGCTAATACACTTACCCACAATTTCAGTGGCCAGTTGTGCTGCTTTTTGCTCAAATAAGTCTTTCATTTGCTTAATGTTAAAATTTTCTACTTGGATCTCTTCTAGTTGCCGTTCTAATGATTCTATTTCCATAAAAAAAACAGTATTATTTTCTAGAAGAACTAGGACAATACAATTCCTCATGCCCATAACTAACCACGACAGGTGAACATGCAATCCAAAATCCCTTAACATCACCTTAGCAAAGTGAACAACTTTACTGAAGTTAAATATCTGCAAGCATGATGTCACTGTCACTAGTTGAGTACTCTTCAGGATCAAGAATATATTGGTTTTCATTGGTCACAAATAGCCCTTCAGATCACTGCAACATGCTGTTGAATTCCAAGCCCTGAACTGTAATTAAAAGCTTTAATCAATATCAGTCAGATAGTTTATGTACAAATAGGGAAAATTTTATTCTATGAGTGCCTCATGGAGAAAAACATAGAGCAAAAATTACGGGTCTGCAAAACAAAAAAAAATTCATTGTTTGCTTTGCTAGCAATGAGCACAGAAAAAGACTAAAAAAAACCATCACTGAAAAATCCTATAGTTTATATAGCGTAGTGCTATAGTATATATCTGACTGCTTGAATATATGAAATTATTAAAAAAGTGTTCAAAATGTCCCATGAGAACTGCTTTTAGATTCAGGAGAACTCCTGTTTTGCTTCTAAAAATTTCAAACCCTGAGCCCCTGGAACATTTCCCCAGACTACTGCTTAAGACAAAGAGCTCTTAATAGATCTTACAATTACATTTTTTGCCAGTAATTGTAACATTCCAGCTTTCTAACTCTTTAATTTACCAAAAGTGCTAATTTACCTAAAAGCTAAACCAAAATAAATTCCAAAGCAGTGCAGAAATTAATATAATAAAATGTTAGCCACCTGCAGACGTAGCTGTTGTCAATCCATCAGACTTAGAATCCTTAAGAAAACAGAATAAATGCACCATTAGACAGTAGGAATAAAAACTACTACTTCCAAAGTTTATCCATTTTTTGGAAAAGACAGGAAATAAAGACTTCTGTGCTCAAATACTGCACAGCAGTATAAAAATACCTGAATTCAAATGGTTATATCTGGAAGACTGGAAAAGGCAAAGACGACTTTTCATTTCATATATCACTACGCTATTAAGGTTCCACTTGTAAGATTCCAGTAGGAATCCCCTCCCCCTCCCTTCCTCAGTATAGAAATCTGTCCTAAAAACAGAGGTTACAGACATCAAGAAGTACATCCTGAGAGGGTGTTTTGTCAGAAAGCAATTTCTGAGGTTTGTAACTATCCCGCATCTAAGTAGCTCATAGTAATAAAAAAAGCAAGAGCTTCCTTTAGGGCACAACACACCACAGTTTGTCTTGCCTTATTTTTTGAGCTCATCCAGATACCTATGAAATCCCACTGCTGTTTTCCTAGAGTTCTTACGAGAAAGACTTCACAGCCTTTTCTCATAAAAGGTGAAACACCACATTCAATTTATTTTCTTAAATAAACTGAGTTCTGAATAAGCCCAACAGAAGGAAAAGTCTGAACTGAACTTGTAGTGAGTGAGTAGTATGGAAGAATCATTATCTACTCTGACTTTGTTCTTTACATTTATATATAGTTACATTGTGGAGAGATAACTAGCTTTCTTTTCAAGAACACATCAATATTTAAATTACAGAACTAACTAAATCAGGCCACGTGCCTTACAAAAAAGGTTTTAATCTTCAATGTCAATGCTGATGATAAACCTGCTTCAAGTATTTTAAAGCAATTACTTGCTGCCGCTGCCCCTGCAATTTCTCTAGTTCTTTCTTCAGCTCTTCTGAATACCATTTCTCCTCCTGAGGGGGAAAATGATAACAAAAAAAAAAAAAAGGACATGGGGAGAGAGACTATAAATTTGGTTGCTTAAGACAGTGGAACACTTCAATTTGAAACAAAGAACCAAGTGCAAGTAAAATACATTTCCAACCTTCAGCGAAGCTTGCAAGTCTTGGACTTCTTGTCGGAGCAGTGATACTTCATCTCTGAATAAATATATCCACAAAGTGGAGAAAATGAATACACAGTGGTTATAATTTGTCAATTACATACAGGTTGTAATCTGTGTTAAGTAACTGGACTGCTAGCCATGTACTACATAAATATAACTTACATAATTATAGTTATTTTTAGACTTTTTTGAAACTTGGAACAAACCGGATTAATATCACTTTGCACATCACTTGAAAAATGCTGAACATTACATGGATAAGTAAGAAATAGGTATGAAAAAAAGTATCATGAAAACAGAATGTAAACCGAAATCAGTGCATCAGCTCGACCACGAGTTCAGAATGACAAAGCTATGCATTGGAACATTCAACTGTTTTGCATGCCTTTTTACAAAAAGGACAGGTTTATTCTCCTTCACTTCCCATACCGTGTAAAGGAACACTGCTAAGTGACAGCATGCTATCTTACTCCTGAAATATGCCGTTACATAATTTTTCAACCACACAGCAATTTGGTATGCCCCACAGACACATTCACTTAATGGTCTGAATATTTAAAGCCTTAGAATTTTAAATTCTCAAATTTCATGCTCAAGCCTCCAGCCATGCAAGAACACAAGATCCAAGGCTATAACAGTTAGTAATTGATTCACACAGCACCCCTCAAAATCACAGGTCTCCTTACAGAGTTGCACAACTATACACACAAGGATAATGTTGCAGTACCAAGATACAGCCACTCCAAATCAAGAATATAAGGGTCATTAAAATAATGCAAAAATACTCTTTCTTATTGTTTGTACAGTGGCAACACTAAGAAGTGCACAGAAGTACACAGAATATATACATGGGGGGGTACCAGTGCCAACAAATTCTCTCAGTTTTATACCATACAATTTTATTGCTGCTGGTGTGCATTGTCCCCTCCTCCACAGATGTTCTTTCAAATTATCTCATACTTAGGAGAAAAGAAACCACCAAAGCAAGTTATTCCTTAGCTAAACTGGTGACTAACAGATTCAATCTACATTAGCATATTAACAGCAGGTCAGAGTCATCAAGTAGCAAGTGAAACATCCATTTGAACCAGTGGAGCAAGAACTCCATGGACTAATTTTAATGACAAAACAAACATGGGATATTGGGAGATTTACTTTTTTCAGAGGAAAATTTTGTTATGTACACATCATTCTGCCTGTGTGATACATTCACTGGAGGTTTGCAAATACAACTTTACTGAGGCAGGTGTAGCTGTATTCCAAAACCTGTACATTGGTTGTGGGTGGAGAAGAGGGAGCTGTTTTCTCACCAGTACGAGTAAGTAAATGAGCTAAGATTCAGATTTAAGATTATAAATAAAATCTCAAGCAGCTGAAACAGTTAACTGTATTGCAGTTGGGCTGAACATACAACAGACCTGCAATACCAAAGCATTTAAGATGCTCTGGTCCCCACAGTAGATTAAAGGGTTTGAGTTGTATAAAGCCAGTTTGTAGAAGAGGGGAAGCTGGAGGAGAGGAGAAAGGAAAGAGTTTGTAATGTAAGGAGCATTCTACAATAGTTGCCTTGATATCCCCAACAAAATTTTCCTTGACAGTTTTAAGATGAAACCTAAATTCAGTTTAACCAGTGGAAATGAATGGGGAGAATTAGTGTAAGGGATCACTACAGGCGCTGTAACTTTGCTTTTCTTCCCGTCATCCAAGTCCTCACCAAATCTCCTTTTCTGCTAGGGCTGTGACAATCCCTTCCTCCTCTCAGCACATCTGAGCCTACCATATGGAAAATCCTTAGTGCCTTTTCATTATGCTCCACTCGGTTTCCCACGTGTAACGCCAGTGCCTCCACCCTAGTACTGAGTACTGATGGCCTTGCTGAATCACACTGGGGGGAGTTACATGATTTACTCTTGGAACTTACTCATCATAGTTTACTGGGGAGTGGGAGGAAGAGGAAACTGTGTAATTCACAGTACTGAACTTTTCCTATTAACTAAATATGGAATTTTACCTCCCAATCTTGGTCCTAAGTACTGCACATAAGCTTCACACATGGAAAGCAAATGGAGTGGCTCCCTACTGCAGGCTGCAGTATTTCTTTAATACGGAATTCCAGGGCTTGGAAAAACATATTTATGTTGAATGAGAGTTTTCTCAAGCAAGCATGCAAAAGAGTAGCATTAAAGAATGCCACACTAATAGGAAAATATAGCTCATGTGTTACACTGTGGCTCTCACCAGACTCCCTTCATTCCATCAAAACTCCCTGACCTTGTCCACTTTTTCAATTATGTGAAAGAAAACAAAACTACTTGTCCTTAAACTGTCAAGAGCCGGGGAAAAAAATAACTTTATTTCACCAGCCAACAACTGGTTGGCATTGGAAACTTGCAGCCATAAAAATAAGTATTTCATAAACTATATAAACAATATAGTTATGACCAATAATTCCCCCATATGAATGCTATTATCCTACTAAACAATCACTTCAGGGCTAAGTTGAATTACTTCAAAAAGACTTAAATCAGGCCTAAAGAGAAGAAATATTCATTATTGAATAAAAGTGCACATCAGAAGCCCAATATGACTTCACTAGTACCCTACCACTTTTATAAAGGCCCAATTTTGATTTCTTTTGAAGTAGCAGCTGAGAGAAAAGGCAGTTATCCACAAGGAAGGAGTCATCCAAGACCTCTGCTAATGCTCGCTCCTACTGGCTTGCCAGCTTTGCTCAGTACTGGGAAGATACAGATCTGCATTTGGGTAACAACTGAAACATGTTCTCTTCCACACTCTTTTCTCACTACAGAGCCACCCTCTCTTGAGTTAGTTACATAAATATATGTATTTATTTCAATGTAATTATTTGTCATTTTGGGTCACATTTCCGCTTGTGACAAAACATTTGAACTGCATACTTCCCTGGATCAGCAGAAGCCACAGGGTCATGTGCTGTGTACCTCTGTGCTGCTCACTCTGACTCTCCTGTGTACAAATCGGAGGAGTCTAGGGGAGTGTGACAAAACAGCACCATGGATGGCTATTTACAACAGTGCAAAACAAGCTCTGAGCAGAAAAAGAATTAGCAGGAAGCAAAAGGACGCCTACGTAAATTCTACCTGCAAGAAAATCCTTCCCAAAGCAACACAGACTACACAGTTAAACACTTCTAGAGAAAGTTTCGCATTATCAGTTCCTGCCACATACTGCTGCTCTCAAAAATAAAACAACCTGATACGCTTCCTAGGGATGTATTTAACAATACAGTTTTGACAAAAAAAATCAAATAAACTAGTTGAGATTTCTGAAGATTAGCATGGAGTTTCTGAAAAACAGGAGAATTACTGGCACAGACAGAAACTTCTCAGATTTGCAAGTAACTAGGTAATAAGGGAAGCTATTTAGGCAAATACTGATATTGTAATTACCCAGTAAATACCCTAATTAACTAGAGACAAAATTGGGTTTCTCCTATATCTTTAGGATTGTCCTCCCCACTCTCAAATGATGATATTTCAGCTCTATGTCAGAAATTAGGAGGAACCTGTATTTCTTCTGCCACAATTCTAAAAATCATTCTGGTCTGTAATACTGCATTGTCAGCTGAATCAGAAACAGGTGGCTTAATATCATAAACACATGTATCTGATTTTCACTTACTGTCAGATCAGTATCAGACAACATAAGTTACGAGCTGCCTTTTAATTCTAGTTGCAAATGGGACATGAACATTTAAATACTTGACTACGTAAGTTCAAATTAATAAAACCTTCAGTGTAACCAGAAGCAGCTCAACACTGGCACAAAAGCACATGCACAAATGAGTACTGTTTCACCTTTCCGGTGACAGATGACCTTCCCCTCCATGAGTTGAATCAATGCCAGAATTATGAACTGCTTCATAGTGCTTGAACAGCTCCTCCGCTGATCCATGAGACTTCATACAGAGAGGACAAATAAAGCCCTATTACAAAAAGGAAAAACATACAAACAAAAAAATATGAGACACGGGATTTTTTCCACCTTATTTTTATACGTAACTGTAAATTTTGTTTGCACAATTAAGAAGTAGTAAAGGCAATTTTGAAGATTCATTGTAATTCTTGCATGCTCTGATAACAGTTTTTGCAATTAAAAAGTTAGAAAATGCCTACAAAAGTTATATTCCATTCAGTGAGTTTTTTTCCCCAACAGCATTACATACTAGCAACAAAATTTTATTTAGCAAAATAAAAAGGACTGCTCTGCAATTTCTACCCCGCCCCCCCCCAACAAAACAATTTTCCATACAAATTTTCATAAAATCACATTCTTATTCCAAATAGAAGGTAGCATCTGGAGTTTGGTCTTTAAAAAGGAGATATAAAGACCCACTCTAAAGCACAGTTATTCATAAACCAATTACCTCCATATCGAAACTACTGATTTTAACATGGGCCGGACAACTAAGAATCACTTTTTACCTTTCATAGAATTAATTGATAAATGCCATTCAGATAAAGACCACATTACGAAAATCAGATCCCTACAGCCTTAAGAATCATAAGTTATCCATTTTCTTTCCAGCATATACAGTACAAGTTTACCAGAGTGGAAATTTAGCAGATCGATGCCCTCGCTCTACCCATTAGCCCACAAATGAAAACAGTAAGTGTTATGCACATCTTTATGTATCTCTAAACATCTGTGGAGCATCCAAGCTGCCACTTACCAGAAGTACCATCCACCTCATTTTTCACAGTTTATTACTTCTGGTGTTGACTGCTGGACTTCATACTGGTTCCTCACTCACGTGGTTATCATGCCAAGGCAGAGCCCAATTCCCACCTACATTTCAGCCCGTAATGTAACACAGTAGCAACACCGAGACATTTCAGAGCAAGAGCTAAAAACCTCGTCTCACATTAACGGCTCCCTGTAAATCCAAGGAGTGCAAAAGGGACTCATCTAAGTGGGGTGCCTGTCTTTAGCTTTTTTAAGGCCCTCTGTTTCTTTAATTCATTTCAAATATGCATTTTTACATTTAGATGTTATCCTTAAGTTTCTTAATGCCACTACAAATTGTAGTGTGCTCCAACACTAAACCAAGGCTCTCCAGTACCCAAGATGAGAATACTCCTCTAAATGGGATTATCACACTCCACCTAGCACAGGCTCCCACAGGATTTATGATGACACATGAAGAGTTTTGACACTTCTTTTCTGCTCTTAACTTTGCATTTGGATGCTAACGGACAAGCCACAACACTTTAAATATTAGCACAAAGTAAATATACCAAATGTGTATGTCCATAACCACAACAGCACTCATTCATTAACTTGGCATTCATAGTATTTTGTTTCACTAGTCACTAAGAATTCAACAACCTAACATTTACATGGTTTTAACCCAAGAAAACTATCATGTCCAGCTACTCAAATGTAGCTACAGCTTTGAACAGAGCCTTCATAACTTCTATAATTTATTTACTGTTTCACAAAATAATTACTGAATACAGTTGCTTGTCAAATCCACCACATATCATACAGAAAACTAGTTTTGTCACAACTAGACCAAACAAAACAGTATACTCTTTCCTAAGCAGGAAACAGGCATTTAACCTTAGCAACCACTTATTTATTTGCAGAGTTATCAGCACAGTCTCCCTCCAGATTAAACCAAGTTAACTCATATATAAGTATACATGCCAAAACAGCTACAGAAAATTTGTTCAGCTACTAGGTTCCCAGTAATGTTTATCTGATACAATTAGCATATGATGCCAGTGAAAGTCACTCTGAGTGCAAGAACCAAAGGGAGTTTCCCGGCACACAGCAATGAACCATAGGGGTCACAGAACACGGGATCGGGTTTTTCTCCTAGTAGGTCAATCAGAAAGCAGTCTCATACAATGAGAGTGCAACAGCATCCTTTTGGGATGAAACTCTACTAAGCAGTTCTCAGTGTTGTGTTTAGTTTCTCAGTGATGGGAAGGTCTGCTGTTTCATAGAGAAAAGCATATGGTTCTCATAGTTCCAGTAAGCACATCTAGAAAGAATGAGTGTAGAAAATTGCTCTGGCCTCTCCTTCCTTTTGCCCTTTACTTCTTTTCATTTAAACAGCAAAATCTGTTTCTTTGCTTGGGGTTTGGTTTTTTTTGTTGTTGTTGTTGTTGTTGTTATTTTTGTTTGGGGTTTTTGTTTGGTTGGGGGTTTTTTGGGGGGGTTTGTTTGTTTGTTTTTGTTTCTGGTTTTATTGTGCTTGGGGTTTATTCTGTGGAAAGAGGAGCCCTGTAGAAGAGGCTTAATTGCTTATATGTGCAATTAGCCCAGGAGGACAGCAATCATTCATCTCAATTATTGGGCAAAGCCAGCCAAGATTTCCCAGGCAGGTAGGCAGGCAGATTTGAAGGCAAGGTCCACAAGGACCAGGGGCCAGAGGCAGAGCAGAGCTGCTGAGCCAAGGGAACGTGCTGCAGTTATGAGCCTGCAGGGTGGATGGGAGCTCTGGGAGGCAGGCATGCTGTTATCAGCACAGGGGAGAAGCATGGACAAAACCTCCTCTTCTTGTTAGAAACTGCCTTCCTCTCACACAGGCAGGGATACAGAGTGCATCACCCACCAGTCACAGGCTCTCCACCAGCACTGCCATGATCATGGCTGACCTCAGTTTTGGGGGACCTGGCACTGTTGGAGTCAGCTCTCACATGCACCCTTAACCTAATGCAGCTTTTTCTAGAGGTCTGACACACAGGCTCTAACAGAGTGAGGTGTCACCCTTCTGCAATAAGGTGCCCTTACCATGGGAAATGTCATCTTTCCTGCACAGAGGTGGGCAGGAACACCAGCTCCTACAGATGCAGGCACGACCACTCATACATCAGAGCCTTAAACTGCACAAACCCAGGAACCAGCTGCATCTCAGAGGCTGATAATATCCAGTGTTGACTCTGATGTCAGCAGCACTAATTTAGTTCTCTTTAGAGTAGGAAAACCAGAATCATCAGGATCTTCCTGGCACCAGGCAGAAAAAGGCAGAAGTATATAGGCTTCCTGGACCTGTAACTATCAGACCCAGTGGCAATCTTGTTTGGAAAACTGGGTTGGTGGATCACTAATTTTATCTCTTTTAAAAAAATTAAAATTAAATACAGACAAATAAAAAATATCAGTATCATCTTGAAATTAACTTTGTAAATATGTTCAAAAGTGTATTTTACTATGCAAAAGACAAACATGTAAGAAGAGCGGAAGAAACCTGATGGTCTGAGATGCTTAAATTCTTAAATTTAGTGAACATATCTGTCAGTTTGCAGGAATTTATATCAGGTCCAACATATTCATACATTGGAACCATGGCTGTCTTGGGTAAAGAGGAGATTGCGTAGCTACAACCAAGAGATGCAATACTGGTCATCACAGCTTGGGGCAGGAGCTGAGGTGTCCTTCCCAGCAAGCCTGCACCTGGACACCTTAACTAACGTTAAGGTAACTAACTAGATGCCTTTACAGAAGAAGCAAGTATGAGAGCATCTAGAATTTTGGTCAGTTTCCTTTAAACACACACTTAGGGATTAGTTTGCATAAAGTACAGCCATGGAAAAGCAAAAGGTATTTCACATTCTTCACTTAATAAAAGCAAAGGCATCACTTACAGCTCCTTCAGTGCTGCACCACAACTCATGATTCCCTAGCTGATATTTCTAGTTGGGTTTTATCTTTCACTTTATACAGGAAGAAAGGAGCCTAAAAGAAGTTAAATGATGATTACTTGGCTTTGTTTTTATAAAGAGAGAATCTTCTCACCAGGAAATGACAATTTATTGAATTCAAAGGTTTTTGCAGATGCCTATCAGTTCAAAGAAAACAAAAATAAAACCACAACAACTACATGCACTAGTTTTTGTCAGGAAAGAGTTCCTGAGATCGCCACAGAATTTCTGAAGCAATACACAGAAGGAACAGTAAAAAAAAAAAAAAAAAAAAAAAAAAA
>VZTI01001648.1:3555238-3572399 GCA_013397865.1 Struthidea cinerea | reverse complement strand
AAGGCATTCAAACCAAACCCCAATATACGTGCACAAACAAATAGCTAGGAGACAGCACACAACTTAAAGCTCAAAACAGCCCCTGGCCCAATGGTCCAGGCATTCCAATGAGAATGAGTGAGATGCTAAACTTCAAATCCCAACTTTCTGATCCCAAGGGAAATGTTCCTCTTTGAGGTAGATGCCCATGAGCCATGCCAAGCATCAAGCACCAGCAGAGCAACATGCTGTTTGCAGTGGGACAGGCCTCCCTCAGTGCAAAGACTCCAAAACACATGGGTTTCACTCACAGCAGAACAGAAACTGCTACGTAGAAGTTTTGTAGGAAAGCACCTTGCCTCAGCTTGAGTTATAATGCCAAATTTCACCAAAGATCTCAGATTCTGTGAAAGCACCAGAAGCTTTTTTACTTGCCTTTCTCAAGATAGACTTACAAACAAGCCCGAAGAAAGAAAACAACTTTTCCTCTCTAATAGTTGAAATTTACTTTCAGGCTTGATAAAGTTAAGCTTCTCAGTGCTCTATCTCCTTAAAGCCATTCAAGGTAAATTATTTCTTTCTGGTAACATTAATATTTGTATGAATCATTAAGACAGCATTCTTTAGGAAGTATGTCAGGATACTAAAAGCAACATTGGAAGGAAACTCTCACTACAAAATCTAGCATGGGGTTTGGGGTTTTTTTGTACTAAAATAACTTACAGAACTATTAACTATTGTAAGAACTTTGGCCTACAACATTCAAACACAGTGCCTGGCAAAAGCAGGGCACAGGCCCACAGGCAGACAAGTGCACAACCAGACCAACTGCAGCCTACTGTAGAGTCCTCCTAATCCTCACACTATTTTACAGTGGATGCAGAAATGGTTTATGTAACAGAAAAATGAATGTGTAGGATTGAATGGTTTCTGGGTTTCTGTCTTCTCCTTATATTACTTTGTAGGACTAGGGGTGATGGAGTTTGCTGTGTAAAGAAGTATTTTGAAAATTTCAGCCTTTTCAGAATATTGTCTTACTTTTAATGATTTTTTTTTTCCATCAGCTGAAGGCTCCCAACTGAGATTTAAAAAAAAACCAACATTTACATGTAGATGTCTACTCCCCAATCCCTACCAACGGAGAGCTATTAAACACAGTTAATGGAGCAAGAAACCAGTCATCTGACTTAACAAATGTGTATACCTTATTTAGGGTCAGCATAACAGCTCCCAGGGCTCCATCATCCCTGGAGCCGGAGACACCTACATATAGATGCATTCAATCTCTCTTCATCTGCCAACTGCTCTCCTTTTGCCCTGAGCTTTAATGAAATGGTCTTTTAGAGCCAATATGAAATCTTGTCTCAATTAGTTAATGAGTGAGAGCACAGTTTACTTTACTCAAAGTTCCTTTTTCACAAATTAAAACTGGAGTTACCTGGCAGAAAGATGACACCTCTTGAAGGACAGTCCCATGGGCAAAACAGTTTTTACAGGATGGAATTCAGATGTGCTCAGGTCCTTAGAATCCAAGAAATAGGGCTCCTTATTTAAGTTTTAAAGTCACAGCCATAGCAACTCAGCTTCCTTAGCACCTTCTAGCAATATCTGATGATGGTGTAGTCAATCCCATTTCAAAACTGCATAGAATTGAATAAGTGGTCCCATTTAGGATGCTATGATTGCTGCTGATCTACAGCTGTGTGTGGTAGAGAGCCATACAGCACAAATAGCTTCAAATAGCACAGAGATTCATTTACTAATACAAACAAAGCTTCTGCAACATCTTGTATTTTTATTCTAGCACTTATGTCATCAGTCAAGCTTAGAGAACCATGGAACTTCACTGCTTTACTGTTTTCCATGCTTGGAAAATATTTAAGAACTAAAACATTAAAAAAAAACCCTCCACCAATCCCAACTCCAAAAAACAAACCCCACAGAATCATTTCAGGATAACTGACACTTTTACCATATGGAAAACATTCATGACTATTCTACCATATACATGCTATAGGACAGCTTAGACCAAACCAAAAACCAGGATCCACTTTAACATGCTTGGCATTCACATGACTAGGCTTTAAGTTTAAATAGATTTGAGTATCTAAGTTTCACCACTGACCTTCCAGAAATACCAGGTCAGCACCCCCAGCTACAGCCTGTTTCCAGTGAGCTGCGTGAACAAAAAGCCAACTGCAGTGATTCAAGCCCAGGGCTGTAACGCCTTCTGGCCATGACCTACGTTTGCCCCTCTCTCAGAATCCACATTTACATTAGCAATTCTTACACAACTGTATTGGTACAATAAGCTGTATGCTGTGAATGAAGTCCAGCATGTTTAAAAAATTGAAAGTAAGCTCACCATTCATGTTCCTTCCACTGCAGGTGAACCTCCAAAATTTTCCTCAATACAAGATACATCTTCACCAGCACTTAAACAGTAAGTCCAAGCTAAAACTCAGATATTCTCCAGTTACACAGTGATTTGAAGTCTGAAAATTTTACATGATGGAACATCAGAAACTGTATATATTTAGGGACAGCAGAGAGAAACATAAGTGATATTTCAGAGCTGAAAGATGTATCAAGTAGCTTCTAGATTGTATTTTCCAAATATATCAAAGCAATTAACTGAATCCTCAGGAAGTTCTCAGAAGCAGATTAAACAGTCTGCCTAGACAGCAAGGGCAAGACTACACGTCATAATTTATTTAGAAGGCTTACATATTGATGAAAAAAATCATTACATATTTTAAGTTAAAGAATAAATAAATTAGGTCACTCCTTTTACATATTGCTAAAAGGAAAATACAGTTGATATTTTTCATGTCTTTCACCAGATAAAGCCTTTCCTCTGCGTTTATGTAAACAGTAAGATGACGGTGGCTTTCTCAGAAAGCATCTCTATTTAATCATCAGAAAAGTAGGTAAAAAGGTCATGTTGAGTATAATTAAGACCTGCAGTCCATCTCAATTTTACAAGTAAGTATTTAAATTTCTGGACAAAGAGAGCAAAGGTGTATTTATATAATATTTTATACCAGACTGCAGAATTGATGTCTTCCTGGAAAAGAAGCTGGATTCTTCCTGAGAAGAACAGAACTAACATAATTTCTAGTTCAGTTCTCTTATGTTTTTATTGCTATTGATAAGTAAGGCTACAATTGTGTCACAACCTACAAGACTACAATTTTGTCATGAATTAGAAATTCTAATCTGGTGGGATCTCTATTTCTTAAAGAAAAGACATATTCCATGGCCAAGTCAAATCAAATCAGTACCTCTAATTATTCATTCTCTTAATACTGTTTGGATGTTGCAGGAAGTTAATGTACTAATGTAACTCAGTCAATAATTTTTGTTCCTGTGCAAAGCAGGCAAGTACTGTTGAGGTGAAAATAGGCACCACAATCTAATTTGAAAAGCAACTGAAAGGGAATAAAATATCAGCATTAAAGCATTCACATGATGTTCTGTGCAGTAACAGTCTGCAACATTCCAAGGGCATGCATAAAAACAGAAGATTCAATCAACTGCATCTACAATAAGAGACCAGTAGGGAAAAAAATCCCATAAAGAATGAGGTCTTTTTAAAGACTGACATAAAAAAACCCCACATTTTTGCACAACTACTATGCCAATTTACACTCTGTGCAATTCTGCTATGAAAAGCCAATTCAGAAAATATCAAGGTCATATCTTGCTTGTATTAGCCAAGAAACACATTCTTACTAAACATCTGGAAAGTTATGAAGACTACCCAAAAGAATTGCTTAAAAATTGTCTTAGATTTAGCCCAGTGGTAGATAGGACAACAGATACTAATAGCCACTGTATTCTAAATTCTGCAGGGGTACCATACAGTGGTTGTTTTGGATGCCTCAGATAAAAACAGGACAGGAAGTCTCAAACTATGCCTCTGTATTGACTCACTGTTGACATGTTCTGAACGTCCAACAGAGATCGTCAGGAAATGCTGGACACAGTTTAGAAATGTATCACTCCTTTCAAATAAAACAAAACAGAAGCCACCACACAGCTTTTGTTAGTGACACCACTGTATACATGGAAGTTAGGAAACAGTGTTTGGGAACTTGGCGATGTGTGTAACTTTCATACAGCATTTGTTTGGTTAAGCCGGACATGGACAGATATTTGCCAACATTTTAGTGGTTATTCCTGCAGCTGAATAAGCCATTGTATTTCAAAGGCTTCATCACATCTTGGGGGGCAGGTGAAAGTATTACACTGACATTTTCACCAGTTATCATATGTTTCAATCCCTAGTTTGAAAAAGAGGGCTGCACAGAGAGGTCTTCAAGAAGATGGCCATAAATTGGGTTGTAGGCAAGTGGCAAAAATGCTTTCCCACAACAGGACACTGAAGGTGTGAGTGGCTGGGACTGAAAAACAAGACCAACATTCACTGCATGGAGGACAGAAAAAAGGAAGGGCAAGGAGAACAGAGAGGCAAATAACCGGACTTGCTACAATTTTCATCAGCTGATAGGTATATCAGTGGAAGAAGGGTTAGCAAAGAAACTATACGTAAAATCTAAAGCAAGTATTACAGCTTTTGTTAACCAAGTAACAATTTCTCAGGTCTCACAAAGTGTAACCAAACACCGGCCTTGCACTACATCCTATCTCCTTGTTTAAGGAGAATTCACTAGCAAAAAACCTGAACTCACAAGCTTCTTGAGCACTGTTTGCAACAAAAGGTATTTGAACTTTTCCCAGTACTATCCGCAAGCAGTAACACTAAACACCAGTTTAAGTAAGCCAAACTGAGCGATGTTCCATATGTCCGCTACATAAGAGGACATTGACAACATTGTATCATTGTTATAAAGTTGTCCCAGAAACGGCAAAGATTGAAGGAGGCATGACAAGCCGGCTGTGTTCCTGTTTCAATGTGTTCACTGCAAATGCAAATTATTATCTTCCATCAGCAAACAATCAGTTTCTCAGTAGTCAAGGACTTTAAACTTTTCATACTAGTAACTGACAATAGCTATCAACAGAATTCCCCACTTTTTCAATGCTTCTAGGCATTCTGATATAATAAAAGATCAAACTGAAAGAAACCCCCATGCATATATTTGCTTTCTTTGCTTGTCACCTCTTAGAGATATTGACTGAACCACAGTACAAAGAAATACAGCTTCAGCAACAGGAAACAGCAACAGCTAGAATTTGTATTTCAAGTGCTACACTCAATACGCAGTTTATCAAGTTAAAAAGTTGTAATCAGCTCTTGACAAGTGAAAAGTACTGACCAAGGAACTGACACCGGAAAAACAAAAATTCAAAGTGGGCAAGAACCCTGCAGACAACTCCATAAAATATGCTAAGCACAACCAGCTTAAATAAAACAGTAACTTCTTCAGGTTATCAAAACACCTCTGATGGCTCACATCCCAAAATCTACCGACACCTTCACACATCAGGAACGTCACAGCTCATTCAAGTACAGCACCTGCTTTGTGACCAGATAATAAAGAAAACAAAAAGCTGACTTGACCACAACAGAGCACTACTGACAGCCTCTGCTTCAACAAGAGGCAATGAGGAGTCCATCAAAAGCCATACTCAAGTTGTCCGGCCTCTGAGGAGGTCCAACACCACTCCAAGAGAGCAGCACAGCTCAGTCTTACCACAGATCCTCCTTATTTTAACAGTCACACTTGAAATGACATCTCAGGTTATCTCCAGAATAATCAATGTATTGATTGCTTCCATTGTCTGAGAGTAACAGCCAACAATTTAAAGTTTTCCCTTCAAAATACAGCGCTAATACACATCAAGTATAAGGAAGGAAAAAAGCACTACCTAGCAAATGCATGTAACAACAAACACAATAAAATCACATCACACACACATCCTAGAATAAACAGTTAGATTTCAAAACTCAACAAAAGTAACACTGGCAGAAACAATGCAAAACTTCACCTCCATAAAAACCCATTTAGTGCACAGCAAGCTGCCTATCCCCAGAAGTCAAATCTACTCTCTCAAGGTTTGCAGCAAAAAGATTCAGATAGCCTTGTGCAGCTGGAAGCTGTTAACTTACAGCATCTAAATTCTAGTTCTGGAGCATAAAACCACACATTTTGTTTCAATTGTGCAGCTTTACACTGCACAACTGGAAGAATTTAGAAATTCACTACAATTTACATCTATTCACTGAAACAGCCTTTGTATTTTCTTGGGGGCATAAAAAAAATTGGGTAAGATTCTATAATAAAAATTTGTTTTTCTAATTATTTTTATAATGTTGCTGCAATACATAAGCTCTTAAACATGTTCAAACAGAGAAGCTTCGGAGTTTTTATATTCCCACCCTCAGCTCTCTTTTACCCAATGTACCTACCTTGCACTAGAAATACACTTTAAAAAAGTTAGCTAATAACAGCTTGAAACATTTCTTTTCACAAAGGATTTGCCTGATCCAACACCATGTTTATCATGATACCGAGTCTGATGTGAAGCAAACCAAATAAGGAAATAGTCTTATTTATAAGAAAATCGAGCAAAAGCTGCTAAAAAAATAAGTGTATGTATCAGTGACTGCAGGTCTTCCAATACTGCAAATGTCTCATGTGGCAGACAACTGCAAATCAGAAAACTAGACATTAATTAATTCTTCTGCTGAATGTATACTTTGGAATCATGCATATGAGATCAAATTGCATTTAAGCAAGGAATCAAAAGAAACAATTTAAAAAGCTGACACCCAAGCCATAGCAAGATATGTAGTTCATTTAAAGCAGCCCATTACCAAAGCTATGTAAACAAAATAAACAAGACCCACACTAACAGCTGGGAGGTCACAAAGCTCCTGTCTTCCTTCTGCCCCAGTGTGCTCACTCTGGTAATGTTCACACAGATCAGTGGGAGTTACACACACTTTCATACATAGTGGACAGATGAAGCCCTGTGAAATGTATATTTGTTTTTCAGAAACTAATAAAGACAAAAAAAAAAAGCAGATCTGGAATCAAAAGTTTGAACTCTTATGCTGAAAGCTCTCTACAATCACCAAAAGCAAAGTCTGTTTTCCTTTTGGAGAGAGGACTTTTGCAAACCATACCAACACCACAGAGAATGCAAGAAGGAACAGTGACTAAGGACGTGAAAATAAATAAATCTAAAACATGCCTTAAAAACTAGGACCATGCTGCATACTATTATGTGTTTTCCAGACACTCTTGGTACCCCCTTCATGTGACAGAGGAACAGGCTGCATGACAAATTGTGAATGGAGCATCACAAGGCATCACATCACATCCATCGCGAGGTTTCCCATAAGGGTGTTCAGATGTTTCAGAGAAAGAGGGAAGACTGGTGCAGTGAGATTGCAGAAATGCCTCTATAAATTAATAAGCAAGTTTGCAACAGCAGCAGGAGAGGCTGAGGCAAACCTGTCTAGTTAGCACAGTTACATTACACTAAGGAAAGCATCATCTCACTGGTAGACTCCCTGCAAGCATGGAATATTTAGCAACTCTGTACTGCAGACAGAGTTGCACTGGGACCTAAGCTACTAAGGTAAGATAGACCCAAATGCTTCCTCCTTGGGCAGATTGCACAGTGAATAAAAGACTTCATTATGGGTCTATGCGTGACCTGAAGTGCCGACACGGTCACAGACAGGACTTAACCAAATTTTTTCCTCTTCTTGAGCAGTTTGAATTCAGACTTCCCCACTCCTTCTGTTTCATACTACAGTTCTCAAAAATCAGGATTTATTTCAACCAGGTTTGAGGAGGAAGAAAACGTACAAATCTGCACAGATTTAATAATTATTATCCATTTGAATCTTGCAACAATACAAATTAGAAAATCTAGCCAAGAAATTTGAGCAAAAACAAGTTACTGGATTTCTGACTGTATAATAATGGAGAATGAGGTAGGAATATCAAGATAAAACAAAGAACAAAAATTCTGCAGAGACCAACTATGGTGCTCCTGAAGAGAAGCTCCAAGAGAGACAAGACCTCAGGCAAGGTGTGAGGGAAAAGGAAGGCTAACATATTCCAGTAGCATCACATGTGAATCTAAAAACCCATCACCAGGTTCAGAACTCAGTTTCAAACAGACTTTGAAATTCTATGCTAAGGATAATATCCAGTGCAAGAAATTATGGAGTTATGGACAACTGAAAGATACTATTTTTATGTAACACATGCATATCAAACAAGAGTGACAAGGCAGCCTCTGGTCTGACCCAGTTTTGACTCAATAGAAAGAACAGCCAATGGGGCAATTGTACAGGCACACCACCACTCTGAAAGTTCATCCCATGTCAAGAAAATACTGCTCCATTAGCACTGAGGTACCTTATGGCACTCACAAGCCATACAGTTAGCGATGTTGCACTCATGTTAACAGAAATGTACAATTTTAGCCAAACCTTAGAAAGAAGCAATTGTCTTATTGCACATTTTTATGCTTTAATCAACTACAAAAGTAGTAAGATTTTAGTCTGCAATTTAAGAATATTTATTTGCTTCAGGTGCAGTTAAATATGCACACAAAACAGATCTGGACTCTAAAATGTGTGACATGTAGAACACGCAGCAAAATTTTACGGAATGTCTGATTACATTGACTGCAATAAGGCTTCAAGAAAGAAAAAACAAGCAGATGCACAGACAGGATTTTAAACAGTACAGTGAAAGTTTCTCTTATCTTTCATCATATCACACACAGGAGTATTTGAATTGTCACACACTTTATTCAGTGTAAGAAAGGGCACTTTGCTCCCTTTAATGCTGTAATAGGGGTAATTAACCTTGCACTGTATTTGTATGATAAGCTCAAAACATTTTCAAGATAGGTAAGCAGGCTACATCAGCACAAACAAGCTTCAACAGCCAGTGGAGTCAGTTTGCATTTTTCAGCGTTTATGTCTGACAACACTGTAAATACAAAGACATTGTAATACAGGATTGCAGCAAGAATAACAACTTATTCTGCTGATTAAGTGTGACATACAGACCATGAAAAACTGAGAGGATTTATACTCCAACACCAAGCAAAATCCAGTATGTTTGATATTTCACAAGAAGGAAGAGGTTTCCAGTATACATTATAGCTTAGCAGAAGCAAGGTAATAATGGAGTACAAGCATGATAAAATGTCAAGACTTGTTTTTTGCATCTCTCATGAAAGATTTATTAACAAGGAGTCTTAAGCTTACATCTAATTGCTTTTAATTTTAATAATTCATGTCTAGAACTACAGGAAGGATTGCTTGTGACCACTTGGATAGATAAGCCTAATTAATAGATACATATAAACATGGCCTAGTCTTCCTTTTTGTATTTAAATAACAAACAACTTTTAGAAGGTGACATTTGCAGGTATTTATTTAGTACAGTATTTATTTAGGAATGTCATCAAAAGTTACTCCCAGCAGTTTCATGGAGCAGAGAAACAGTATCCAAGGTTTAAGACACGAGTCCCGTGTAAGGTGCACAGTACCTCTGAGGAGCCTTCATTGTTCACGTCCACAGCATTTCCAGGTGTGGCAGATGAATCCGAATCTGAGCTCTGAGACCCACCTCTACCTGGAGTCTGAAATAGATGGGGAAGAGAAAAATGAGAGTCTACATTTTAATATTTAATAAATATTTAATAAAGCACAGTACATATCCTATGCAAAGGCCTCTCTTCTACTTCTTGGAATACAGAGGTATTTTCCCGCCACAAGAGTAATGAAGTGAACAAGCTGACAAGCAATTATATAATTTTCAGCACAATACTTCAACAAAAGCTTCTATCCAACACTCTCCAAACATAAAAAACCAAGCAGATACCAGAAGCAAAAGCCAGGATTTTAAAACACTTCCTCTCATGAATGCTCAATACAACACAAAAACTTTGGCTAAACTCTTGGCCCTTGTATCACTCTTGGTGATGTTAAATTAGGTTGCTATATCCTATAGGAAAACACTAGAAATTAAAGTCTAGAAAGTTTCAGAAGTAGTAAACTAATATCATCCTACTTTCTTGATAACTTGTCTACATTCTGGACAAGCCTTTAAATATATGAAAGACAGAAGACTTAAGTTTAAGGACCCTGCTGATTCAACAAGTATACAAGCAGGTACACTGCCTTGATTTGTAAAAAAATAAAAATAATAATCAAGCCTGTGGCAAAGTTAAAACATGCTAATCAGTAAGAAAACCTATAAAGATATACTCCTATGAATATGTTGAAAATCAAAACAGTACTGCTTTGAAACGACAGACTGATAAAATAAGCAAATAAACTTTAAATACTACATGATTCAAAATCTGGGCAGATGGATTGTATCTTACAATCCTTATTTAACTATAACTTTGATTTAAATTTGATTTAACTTCTCTTACTCATCTCCAAAATGTCTGCTTGAATGATGGCAGAAAAGTAAGCATTCCCAAAGCAAACATCATTTAAAAATTATCTCAATATGTATATGCAATCCCAGTTTCAACAAAGAACAAAAAGTTATTATCTAATTCTAGTATGACAATCTCAAATAGGATAAAGTAATGCTACTGCCGTAGTTTAGCCTATCTGGAAATACTTCTAATGTTATAAAGGATTTTATAATTTAATATAAGAGGATAAAGAATTTAAATATGTAGATTGAAATCTACAGAGAGAGAGACAGAGTTTTAGTTTCTTCATCCTGGTGCCTGCAAAATCTTATTTGGAGAAGAATTTTCTTGCTCAAATATATCCTTTTTTTGAAGACAAATCAGTTATATAACCTCTTACAAGATATCTGCAGCACACCATTTCCCATTCTTTGAAAATTAAGTACATTTTCCTGCTTTGTTTTAAAAAGAATGTTCTATTTTCAACTTTCAAAGATAAAAAGATAACAGCAAAGATAACAAAGATAACAGCCTTTCATTATTAATCAAATCTAAAAAATATGTCATTAACAGGTCAAGTTTACTGATTAAGGACTTAATTCATTTCATTTAATACATCTCAGTTTTGAAAAGGCTCTGAAGACTGGCCAAAGGGAAATGAGAAGGAGTGAAACACCGAGCCATGGGGGCTGGTGACAGTAAGACAAGACAATTGTCTCTCCTCACTCCAGCCTTCTCTGAGGTCATCAGTTAAGTGATCAACATACTCTGGTTTTCCTACTCCACGTCTTTTCATGTTAGCTGTACTGTATTCCTAAAGAAAATATAAACACAATTTCCTTCTAATACAGCATACAAAAGCAATAGGCAAGGTGATGCAAGCTCTGCAAGTTAATAACAGGAGAGGCAAAAAAGGGGTTAAAAAGAGATACGATACACATGCAAAACATGTCGAAGTGAAGGCACTGGTACCTCTTCCCAGGGTCACTGATACAGACAGTAAACAAGGTACATCCCATCATGGACCACAGGTGCACACTCTTCAAGTTTCCACATGACATCAAACTGGGAGGACCAGCAGATACACTCAAGGGCAGGGCTGCCATTCAGAGGGACCTAGAAATGCCTGGAGAAACAGGCCAAGGGCAACCCTACGCAATTCAACAGGGACAAATGCCGAGCCCTGTTCCAGGGAAGGAAAACTCCTGGCAGTAACAGAGGTCTCTCTGCTGAAAAGAACCAAGGCCTCGTGTCAGCCAGCAAGCTGAACAGGAGCCCGCAGCATGCCCTGTGTGCACAGAGAGCTGCCAGAAGCCTGGATTGTGTTAACAAGGAGCCCAGCCAACTGATCAAGGGAAGTGATCATTCCCCACTGGCCAGCACCCATTGGACCACATCAAAATACTGCTCTCCCAGTCCAGGGAGAACACTGATAAACCAGTGTGAGTTTAGCAAAAGGCCACCAACACATCTGGGGAGGAAGCATCTGACCTGTGGGAGAAGCCAAGGGATCAGGGCTGGCTCAGCGTGGAAGTAGAGACAGCTTTGGGAGGGCCAAACAGCAGCCACACCACCACCCATGAAGAGGCCATCAAAAAGAGGAAGCCAAGCTGGTCTAAGCAGCATACAGTGGGAGGCCCAGACACAAAAAATGAAATGAGAGATTCATACTGGATGTAAAGAACAGCTGTTCCAGTGTGAGACAGGCTTGAGCAACTTGCTCTTGACCTCCAAGCTGATCCTGTTCACTGCTCAGACTAGAGAGCTCCTGAGCTCCCTTCCTGCCCCAATTGCACTGTAGCCTAAGAAGTGCTGCCCACAGAAACACACATCCTGCCGGAAAGCTTTGAAATGCAAGTTAAGTAACTCCATTAATGAACATGTGGATTGTGTTCCATTGACAGTCAGAAGAATAATACCTAAAACAAATGGTAAGTTGTAGCCAGGTTTCCCAGGAAGACAGATAAGTTAGAATACTGCATGTAATGTTTCAGTGGCACTAAGAGATGGTCCAACTGTCTCTTTAGACAGGCAGCATCTACCTCCACTTCTGCAATATCTGAATGTACACTTTCAGCACACCTAATGAATCATTCTGTCCCAAACCCAAGAACTTTCTGCAACAATTAACACAATATTTTCTTCACCTCATATTGTAACTCCTTATACAACACTACTGTATAATGTTAATTGCCCATCCTATTTCACCCCAGAGTTGACTCCATTTTGCAATGAGATTTGCATATTACATTCTGCTAGTTCCAGCACTACAAATTTGAGATTATTACAACCTCCAGGATGCAAGCTCTTCTGTTATTACTTCACTGTACACTGTTATTACTCCATGGTTGATTAAAGGACTTGCTTTATGAAACACTTCAGACATGCTATAATCACACTAATATGCACTGGATGGGATGTCTCATTGCATGCATTGTATGACAGAAATTATTACACAGTAGCTGGTAAAATCCTTTTAACATTTCAAAAATCAGTGTGTGCTCTTTAAAAGAAAGCATAATTCCAAGCTAGATTTAGAAAGCTTAGTACAAATGGTGACGTTTTCTGGTGAGTGCCACACATGGGACAGAAGAGTAGGAAGAGCTCATTAAGGAACTTTCAAGTTATAGTCTATAGTATCCATTTGCAAAATATACAGAGTAGCAAGAAAAATTAAATACAAAATTGGAAGAATATTATGGAAGCCAAGATCAAAAATGAAATTAACTTATCTTTCAAGGTTGTAACGTAATTTAAACATCCTTCACCATCCAAATAAAGAATGAGGCATTGGGAATGTCTTTTTTTAATTGATCATTGCATGATCAAATTGGTTCACACACACAGTTAACCTATGCTCACATACCACTGTGGTATCACATTCCATTAAAAAAAAAGAATCACAACACATTGAACAATTTGGACTTTGTGATCTACAAAAAGACTCAGAATGACATTCTTTGTTTTCAGATGGACTATACAGGAGAGCAAATGAATGACTTACTAACCCCAAAGGAAAAGAAAATTTCCACACAGGCTTCTGTGTGTGTACAATTACAAAATTAACATTTGACACTTGAAGGCATGCCTGGAGTTGAAAGACTGATGCAAAGTTAGTCTTTGATCCAGCATATTTCTCTCCTAGTTGTCAGTTATATTTGTTGACTTTGCACAGAAGCATGTTTCTACTGCTAGCTCTAGAGCTGTAGAAGTAATATGCAAAAGTTCATAATGCTGTTCTCTGTGTTTTCTCAAAACTGCAAGCTAATATAAAGAAACATCATTACCAACAAAAAGGATGACAATGATTGCAGCTTGTTTTCTGAAAAGGAGTAGAAAATTATATAATGAATAAGTTGAGTTAATGCTTTAAAATGAGGGAGTATAAATATGGACCACTACCGTGTCATTTTTGCATCGTCATTTATCTGTCTATAGCTACACTCCTTTCAGTTAGAATACTCTTTTCAGCAGTTTTAAATTCAGAATAAATTAAAACCTTTGAAAATAGATAAAGCCTTGACAAAATGAGAACAAATACAGATTTAACAGTTTTTCCAGCATAGATTTAAATACTACATAAGGGTACTACTACAACCATAAAAAGGTCCTGAAGCAACAAACAAGACACAAAAATGAGAAGGTAAGAAGGCCAAAGCCCTTGTTACCAAAGAACTCTCAGTGCTAGGAACAGGGTATTTTGCCACACAGAACAGTAACACCATTTACTTCTAAAGCAGTGTGACGCTACTTTATGACTCTGTAAAATGAAATTACTCCTGACTTCAGAGGGCATAAAACTTTTCTTTCCCATCATGCCATCAGTTTCACACAAGCAGACTTTGTGCCCAGGAAGAAGCACACATGCTCCCTTCGACTCCTGAGGAGAGGGCAGAAGCACAGCTCCAGTTCAGCATCAGTCCAAGTAAATGTGTTATCTAGTGAGCCCTGCAATTATAAATGTAAAAAGAAAATTGTAAGTCGGGCACGAGGTGCAATGATTTCAGGTAAGTAAATATCTCTGTGCCTGAGCCTGGAGTAAGAGAAAAGGTGACTGTACTACCTGAGCCACAGATATGTCTGCAAAGCCCTGTTCTCCCCCAGACAGCAAGATCTCAAGATCAAAAACTCAAGCATTAGTTAGAAACAGAAAGCAATAGAGGAGCACAGAGAGCAACAGAGAGCACCCAAACACAACACAGTTGCCAACAGTTAAAGACAAATAATGAAGACAAAAACTAATGTAAATATGTAAATAAATATGTAAATAGCAGTCACACTGGTCCAATAGATGAGTTGTTCACAAAAAAATCATGAGCAATGGGAAGAAGGCTCAGAAGGAGGTCAAAGTAATCAGTTTTCTATCAGCTGAAAATAAATGCTCCCTCCTTCAAATACAAGAAGTGAGCTCTGCTTTAACAGGTGAGAGGCGACTGCCACTGCCCCGCTATCAGATTAACAACAGAGAGATGACACAATGCCCACAAAGGGCATTCAGAGTTGAACACAATAAAGAAAAGACCACTCTCCAAGGAATCCGCTGACAAAAATCAAACTATTTGAGCAGGAAAGTTGTGTCTCGGACATACCACAGAGACATCTTTTGCGAAAGACCACCTTTTTCTAGATCAGCATGATGAACAATGCATGAAACCAGGAAGTGGCAACAATGTATGAAAGGGGGTTTTATGGTGCAAAAATACAAAACAGGTAGATCCCTGAGATGTCATGTAGAAAACACACACAAAATTTAGAAACAACTTGTAGGGAAAGGATGTAAAATAAGGAGCTAGTTGAAGACAGCATGGAGCTACTAACCTCAAAAACTAAATGAGTAATGTTCAATATATAATACTTTCTACTTTGAAAATATGTCATTCAAAGTCACTGTGAAGATGCTTTTAAAAACAGAAATTACAACTGTGGAAGAAATAAAAAGGTGATCAAGGTAGAGGAGTAGTATAAAAAAGAAACATCTGATGTTTTGAAACTTCAGGCATCAGAATTTCAAATAGATAACCAAAACTATAAACCATATCTTTGTAGCTGTTGTCTTCCTCCTTTGCAGCTTGTAAGCCAGCTGAGTTACAACAAAAAGGAATGTAATAAAGAATTCCTTTTTTAAAAAACCTATTTTTATAACTCAAGTTATATCACCATTAATGACTAGCTCTGGCTATAAAGGGTGGCATCACCTATAATCATGTAACACACCAAATAAGTACACAAAAAACTATGTTTCAGTGACAGAAAGGCAGGGGTTTTTTGTCAGCTGTACAAATGATGGACAATAAAAGGGTCAAGAGGAGGTTCCTTATCCTTCAAATTACTGCACAAGACACATGAAAGGTATTAATAACTATATTCTTTATGAAAATATCTGACATAAACCTAAGGTTCATTTTTAATACCAAAGTATAGCAGAAGTATTTTTCAGTTTGCCAACCAGACTGCAAGTCAAAATAGTATGTATGTACAAGGTTGTGCATGCAATCACTATTTTTACAAAATGCCTAAAGCCCCTTTTAGTATGAGGTGAATTTTTAAAAGCATAGTTATTTTCTGCAATTAAAAGGTTAACAACCTTCAAAAATCTTGGCATTTCTGTATTTCATTTTTGGGCAGGAAGAAGTCTGTTTCACCTTTCTTGACAATCAGCTCTCCTGTAATCCTGCAATTTTCAGGAGCAACTGGAAAACAACTATTTGTTCAATCTATTTGGAAAAGATGTCTGTTGCTCACACAGAAATTTTTGCACTGACTTCAGATTTTTATAAGACATGTTTAGCTGAACTCATACTTGGGACAAATATCCTTTGGCAGTGTATGAAGCTTCTTCCTCTCTCATAGAAGCCTTCCTTGATGGCCTGGTATTTCTCAGAACCAATAAACACCCAGTTAACTGCTGCCAATATTTAATTAGGTCTGTACTAAGTTTCCATGCTTGTTAGCAGGGCTTCACATTAAATTTCAGAAAGGAAGTTCTTCATTGTAAACACGAAGCTCCAAATAGACCAAGATCTTCACCTGCTCAGGGTCTATGACCGAAAAATAATCCGATGTACACTTTACACCGAAGAACTTGGTGGTATGCTTACTTTATTTCCCCTGTGTTAACTTTCATTCTTGTAACAACGCTTCTTTGCATGGCAGATAAGGAGAGCACCAGCGTTTCCAATAAAACACTCTTTCACAGAGGTGTTACATAGACAGCACGCTTTGGATGCAACAGCAGATAAAACGGGGCGAGCAGCTGGTTTCCCCTCTATCCGTGAGCGCCTCCTGCGTGACACCGACACCGCTCTCTTGCGGTGCGGGATCTGGAGCGCTGCCTGCCCACCGCCGGCGTGACTCAACCCTTTTGGGTGCATCCCCCCGCCGAGCGCCGGCCGCGCGGAGCGGGACCACGCCGGCACCTGCCCTGCGCCAGCGCCTCCTGGCTGGCAGCTCCCACCCGAGCCGCAGGCCAACGGCAAGGCGAGCAGCAGCGGCGCGGGGATCTGGGCAAGCGAGAAGGGTTTCATAAACGAGTGTCACAACTTGGCTTTCCAAGCCAGGCAGAGCTGCCGGAAAAGGCAGTTACTAAAAGAGGAGACAGCCGGACGGTGGCTGCCGGGCTGGCTCTCGGCGTTATGAAGCTGCTGCCTGTCGGCCCCTGAGGAAATCACCGCGGGTTCCGGCGGCGGCTCTCCCCAGGCCGGGCTTCCCTTGATCCTGCCCTATGCGCCGGCGGCCGCAGACGCGGCGACGGGCGCAGGCGGCGGGCGGAGACGCTGCCGCGCTATGGGAAGGAGCCACGCCGGCCAAG